>OZ017738.1:232136481-232261684 GCA_963969285.1 Odontomyia ornata | reverse complement strand
TATATATATATATATATATATATATATATATATATATATATATATATATATATATATATATATATATATATATATATATATATATATATATATATATATATATATATATATATATATATATATATGCTGACACAAAACTTACTCAAACTAGATACTATAGATGTGGAAAGAAAAGATAATATTAAAGCTTCATCGCGGTGCTAGAAGCCAAAACAGATGTGCTAGGAAATATTCAAAATATGCAACAGTCTGAGACGACACCTAATGAAGGGACTCAAGTGAATCAAATTGACCAGCAAAAGCAAGATCACCGTATGTCTAACGAGCAATACTAACAACCCCAAGGTCAGACGCAGATCGGACATAACAGTTACAAACTTACGTTTGTAACTGTTATGTCCGATCCAAGTGAAATGTTAAACTGGTAGAAATAATAGTAAAACTTTTACCGAAGCTTTCCTTGGAGCCAGTTCTTTCGGATAAACACGCGATTTTAAAGCATTGTGTAGCATTTCGAACAGGCACAACGGCGATGTTCACCATGCAATACTATATTTTATAATGTTCAAATTTTATCATTTCCCAAAAGAGGCGTTAACTACAAATAAATACAGCAAATAAATATTCCAGCGGCAAGACAGAAAAAGTCTCGCATACGCCTAAGTTCGAAATTTCATTTCTTTGATTTGAATCTTAAAATGAGCGTTAAATGGATTAATAGCAAATGATGAGCTTCCAATATTTTATTTGATTAGCGGTTTTATCGTGAATTTCAAGAATTTAAGTTCCGATTTTACAGTTTTCTGGGAGCCAAGATTGAGCAGTATAAAGCGAAAAAGTGTTCGAAAACTACGAATTTGATTCATTGATAAAATTATTTATGTAGAAGTGAATTTCATTTCTTTGCTCAGTCTATTGTTAAGAGCTCCGCATGAACGAGATTTAACTTATTTATTTTCGTTACATGAATATCGATATTGAAACTACTTATTTAAGAAAGAAAATTAAAATGAGTTTAGAAATGATTGGGATGATCCCGTTCCGGTGAGAACGAGATGTGAGAGCTTTCTCTCGCCCACGGCGGGCACCTTGGCGATTGACGACGACGAGTGCCTTGGTGGTTGGCGACAACGAGGAGTTGCTGTTGATCATAAACGGGAGTGGAAGCGGAGTAAGTGCTCTTTATGAACGGTTGTTCAAATGCAAGTTAAAAATAGAAATTTCCCTGGTTTATAGCAATTTTGTAGTTACAACCTAGCATGACACGCTATTAAATGTAAATTCTCGGCCACGACTGTATCGTTTTCGGTATCCGAAATATCCATCGCCAAATTTGTATAAGAATTTTCTGCTCGACCTTTAAGGCGGTCGTCATCGCAAGAAGCGCTTGAAGCCGAATTGTCTGCTTGTAGTTGCGGATTTTAGTTACAATCGAATTGGAATTACCGAAGTTTTCTCGTAGTGCAAAGGAAATCGTGAAATCGGCGAATATGAGAGATTCTTTAGTTTCATCTATTCCCGGAGAAAACAATTTTGGCTTTTTCCTAGTTTTCGTTGATTTCGAATATAGGCGAAAATGAGTGTGGAGAAACTACAACCAGTATGTTATTGTGATATTCCCTGAGTGCATCGAATAAAAATCTAAATCATGTACTAAATCGCTACAGAGATGTAAACCTCTACTATCATTCTCGAATAATTATCCATCGTGGAAATGTTGATTACATCAATGCGAACCTCGTTAAAAGGGACAGAGCGATCGAAGTATATTTTTACAGTAGAACCGTTAAGAGAAACTGTTAGACATTTTTGGTTGATGATTTGAGAACAGAATTCAAAAGGAATTATCATGCTCAATAGATTGCTAGAGAAGAAGCTCAGTTAAAACTTTGGCGGTCTGCGTTGTATAGAAAGGGTATTCAGTTATATCTCAATAATCGTTTTGACACCGTTTTTTTTATAGCCCATTAGAGTACACTGAATAATAAAGCGCCGGGCATCGATGAGATACCAGCGGAGCTCATCAAATATGGTGGCAGCAATGTTCATAAAGCTATTCACAAAGTCAGCCAGCACATTTGGAAAGAAGAGCATATGCCGAAAGAGTGGAGCCAATCAATTAAAAGTTGACAAGCTACAGTGCGATATTATAGAGGCATATCACGACTTTGTACGGTGCACAAAATATTTTCAAAGATCTTAAAAAATAAAATTGAATAGATACCAATAGTATTATTGAGGAGTATTAAGGTGGCATCATTACGACTGCTTGAACCCTTCTATGCCCCGTCGAAATACCCGGCACGGCAAGCCACCAATGTACTGGTGGTCAACTGAAATCGCTGAAAAACTAAGGGAGTGTCACAAGCTTCGGCGAGAGGCTCAACGGGCACGGAACCGTGACGAGGAACGCAACTGGGTGGCCGCATATAAGTCGGTCAGGAAATGCCTTCACAAACTGGTTAACAACAGCAAGGCTCGCTGCTGGCAATATCTAGAGAACAATGTGAACAAGGATCCGTGGGGCCTTGACTACACGCTAGTTATGCGGAAGCTTGGTGCCCTACGGAAACCTTGCATACATGATGTGGAAAAGATGGATGAGATAGTAGGAGCACTCTTCCCCGCCCATCCCGTCTGTGTTGACACTGTCCATGGTGAAACAGCAGTCGAGTTTCACTCTTCACACAGCTGGAACTGGAAGAGGCAGTTCTTTCACTGCAAGCGAGGTAGGCTCTAGTTCCAGATGGCGTTCCAGCTGAGGTGTTGCAGCTTGTAACATACATCACCATTGTCCTGATTTGCTGCCCACCACATTCAACGCTTGCCTACGGGACAGGGGTTTTCGGGTAAGATAGAAGGAGACGAGGCTCGTGCTGACCAGCAAGGAGAAGGGAAATATATATATATATATATATATATATATATATATATATATATATATATATATATATATATATATATATATATATATATATATAACTATACCTTTCTTAGCTAACCATATGTTTACACTTGCCTATATATATATACACATGCCTAGTTACCTTACTCATAAACCATCGAGAACATGGCAGTACATCGTACCCCGCCCATCGTAGCTGCATTACTAGACTCACCGACAAGCGTGATATGCGTCGGTGAGCTCTGTGCCACGGATGCCGTCATGCTGACCCCATGTGGACACGAGTTCTACCCCTGGTGTATCGCTGAATGGGTCAGGACGTCCGGGGATTGCCCCATGTGTCGTCGATCTATTACCCTGCCGGAGCTGACCACCAGAGGGTGGGAGAGCCATGTACGATATGTGGGAGTTACAGCTCCACCTCGATCACAAGGAGCGGTGCCGAAGGAAGTCCCCTACCCGCTGAGGTCGAGAGGGGCCCCAGCCTTAATATCCCCCAAAACCGGTATGTCATAACCCGTATTGTGACACATTAAGTCTTCCCCCAGGGACGGCCATTCATACACCGACACCTACTTATTCTCCTGAAGTACCGGAAAGAGCTGAATCCGAGCCTCCTCGAGCCGCCCGCAGTTCCGAAATGCAGCAAGTGCTGAGCTTGTTGCAGAACTTAACCTGTCGAATCAGCAGACTGGAAGGCAACGCGCAGGATCCATCTTCTCGAAATCCTGTCCAGCTGCCTAGAAGCACAGGATCAAATTATATGGATCTTCAAGACCACCACACCCAATTCAGCTCTGGAGTTACAGGGACCCGACTCCACTCCATCCTCATGACTTCTACTAACTACTCCAACAAACTAAGCAACATTTACAGAAAAGCTAGTAATAAGGGATACAAACAACGTGACATTGATATATAAGTATAAGAAGGACAAACTGTGGATTTCGTTAACATTCGTAGGCAAAGAAAATACAAACCATAAAACTTCCTTCGGAAATACAAACTGCATTTAAATCTAACAACAACATTGGAAACAAATTGAAACTAGAACTGAATGACACATCAATAAACGAGAACAGCAGCATATAGAAACTGGCATGCAAGGACTGCGAAATGGTATACATAGGAAGGACAATACGGAAACTAACGACAAGATACAAAGACCACATACGATCTTTCTTACACAACAAGGCAGACTCCAATTATGCAGCGCACCAACAAAATCACGCACACGAGCCTGACGCTATGACAAACTCTATGACATTACTACACAAACAAAGTAAAGGACCGTGACTTGACATCCTAGAAAGGCTTGAAATATATAAATAAAATATAAACGTAGACGGTCCCAAGCCCGTTTGAGAAAGGGGGAGGGGACCCCTTGTTTCCCCAACCCATAGCTTCCATGATTCCTCATCACAGTCAATACAAATTAAAAATACTGGCAATCCAGGAAACAAACAGGACTGCAAACGACATTCCAGACATGAGATCGCACACAAAACCAAAACAACAACACAAGACAAGCATACACAATAGTCGGAAGACTGAAACGTGGTTATCGGCCCAAAACCACGCTCTATCGTTATGAAATCGGCAATATCATCTCTGATGAAACCAAGATTAAGGAAATATGGGCATCATATTTCAAGAACCTTCTTAATCCTCCGCACAGCTCCAGAATATCGGAGCCTATAAATGTCTGCGGAGAGCTTCCATTGGCCCCACCAACTCTGGATGAATAATAAAGCGCCGGGCATCGATGAGATTCCAGTGGAGCTCATCAAATATGGTGGCAGTAGTGTTCATAAAGCTATTCACAAAGTCGTCCAGCATATTTGGCAACAAGAACATATGCCGAACGAGTGGAGGCAATCAATTATATTCCCTATCCACAAAAAAGGTGACAAGCTACAGTGCGAAAATTATAGAGGCATATCACTACTTTGTACGACGTACAAAATATTTTCAAAGATCTTAGAAAATAAAATCGGATCATACGCCAACAGTATTATTGGGGAGTATCAAGGTGGTTTTAGAGCAGGTAGATAGACAACAAATGCTTCAGGAAGAATTAAGCCAACAGCGAAACAAGTCTCAAAATACCTGTCTGAACGGTGGAACAGCTGTGAAATTCGGGGGTTTTCACACAGTTACAGATCAGGCGATATGTCATATGTCAAAACTGGTCTCTAATAAGGGCCTTGTCATAGATAACTTTGACCTTTTGTTCAATATATCTGCAATGAAAGAGTCGTCGAGGGGCTGGGACTATCTGCAGCGTTGTCTGAAACAAAATTGTTTCTCACTTCTACGTATTGATTTTCATTCGCCAATTGTCTGTGAACAGCTGCACATCATTAAACATTTTTTGAAGATTACTCTGAACTATTGTAGCTTTTCGCTACCAACGATCGCGTTGGCGAGACGCTAAAATCAAAGCCGTTCAATAGCTTGCGAATGAATGTTGAGAAAAGCAGAGGCCCAGTAACTGTTCCCTACTGTAGACCATTCAAGACCTTGAAGTCGCGCATTGTCGTCAGATTTCCATCAGTTCGAACAAATGATTTCGCGTATTATATATTATACATCATGGCGACAAGGTGTCTGGGGAACCACGCCTGAAGGAGTTTAAAAACTAGTCCATCTAACCACACCGTAGTCTGTGTGGTCTAGTGGTTAGAGCACGAGACGCATAAGCCGAAGGTTCCAGGTTCAAATCTCGTTGGTGAACAACGTGAGTTAGTTCAGGGGATTTTTCGGACAGACTACGAGTGTCCACTCAGTGGTAATATGTACTGATTTAATCAGATGATATCATAGTTGAGTTGACACACAGGAGCATGGTACTGACCAAACCAACTTCAGAAAAAATCAATACGGCCATGAAAATGAAATACTCTTCTAACTATTTCTAAACGAAGGCCCGAGAGGAGCTGTATTGCTAAAAAAAAAAGAAACAAAACAAAAAACCAAACCTTATCAAAGGCTTTCTTTATATCAATGAAACACGCTCCAACACTTTATCTGTTATTTAGTTTCCAACAGATGTCTGAGGTTACTTTCGTTATCGCATGTATGGTTGAATGCTTGGCACGAAAACCAAATTGGCAGTTTGACATCAACTCATATTTCTTAATGTGGGCTTTTAATGCTTTCATGCCCTAGCCATGGATCTATCCTTGGTCCGGACCTATTGAACGTGTCTTACGACGGGCTACTGAGACTTGAGATGCCAGATGAGTCGTGCTTGGTCGGCTATACTTATGATGTTGCGGCCTTGGTCGCTGGACGCACCGTTGAACAAGCGTAACTTAGACTAGGTATGCTAATGCGCCGAGTGACGGACTCGATGACTGTTCGCGGGCTCAGTTTAGCACTGGAGAAACCCGAAGTGATCATCTTGACAAAATAGAAAATCCCTAGAGTAAGGATGATCAGTATTAGAGACATACAAATCGAATCGTAACCATCGGTGAAGTACCTGGGGCTACTGATTGACTCGAAGATGAGTTTCTCTGAACAAATCAGGGTAACGGCTGAGAAGACTTCTTCAGGAGTATCGGCTCAGAGTCGACTTATGGCCAACGTAGGGGGACCCAGCCCATCAAGAAGACGCCTCTTGATGAGTGCTGTAGGATCAGTGCTACTGTATGAAGCAGAAGTATGGAGCGACGCTCTCAGTAAGGAGGTATACCGAAAACGTTTGGCACAGGTACAGAGAAGAGGAGCACTGAGGGTTGCATCTTCGTATCCGACAGTCTCTGACCCGGCGGTGAGGGTTATTGCAGGCGTGATACCTGTCGCCCTTGCTAGAGAGCGCCACGCTATTTACCTGCGTTGAAACGAGGATGCGAGGAAGACGATTGTCCGCGAGGAGAGACAGCGCTCGCTCAACGATTGGCAGCAGTCTTGGGTGAATTGCACGAAGGGAAGGTAGACTGCGCGCTTCATCCCGTATGTGAGACCGTGGCTAAATCGAAGGCATGGTGAGACTGACCTCTATCTGACCCAGCTTTTGAGCGGGCATGGGTGTTTTCAGTCTTACCTGCACAAGATTGGTAAGTCACGGTCCTCCGATTGTCGGTATTGCCCAGGAGAGGAGGACAATGCCTGCCTCACATTTTTTGCGTGCAAAAAATGGGTCAGTCTGCGAAGGGCCCTCTACAGGGAGACGGGAGAGCTCACCCCGGATAATATAGTTGCGGTGATGCTCGAATCGGTTGACAAATGGAACCAGTTGGCACATTTTGCTCGGGCAGTCCTAAAATATAAAAGGGACTCACTGCAGCCGGGGGCGTTGGGGCTGTGAGATCGCTTGTCTGGCACTTCCTCTTCCCCTCTCCCCTCCCGCTAGGAAAGGGATCCCCCAGCTTGAAGGCGCCTCACGGCGTAACAATACGAGACCTGGCCCGAAGTAATGCGTCAAACGGTTCCAGGCTGGGTTCTCGCGATAGCTTTTAGGGCATGAAGATTCTTTTCCTTTCTTCAAGATCCACTCATTTGGGAAGTATGAATTGCTCAACATGTTTATTTATTTATTTATTATATTCCATTTGAAAGATTAAATATAATCCAATTACAAAATGGAACAAAACAAACAGAAAAGAAAATTAATGAAAATTAGAATTAAGTGAAAAAGTTAATATAAAAAGAAATTCAATGATATTAACAATAGTAAGTACTTAGTCAAATATGCATGTAAATTTAAATTAAAGCACAAACAAGTCTAATATTTACTCCAATTGAGTTGTAAGAATCAGGCTTCTTAATCTCAATTCAAAAACAAGGTATGAGTTGGAAAAAGGACCAGGCTCAAGCTTATCATGATTTCTTACCATTCGTTTAATGGGAGAATGAAAATATAAATTTGTACGAGCATACGGTGGCTCGAAAAAGTTGTTTGCCCGAGAAGAACGCGATGATTGGCGAAAACGTAAGTCTGCATACAATGTTCATGAAATTTGATTGTGGCAGAGTTGATTTAGAAAACACTGATCTAGATACATGCGACGGGACGACAGAGTAGGCAAACGTAAGGAGGATAAACGACAGTCATAGGGTTGATATGGGACTTTGAATTTGTAAAACAAGACACGAGTAAATTTTCGCTGGACATTCTCTAACGAATTAATGAGGTAGGAGTGTCGGGGAGACCAAACTAAAGAGCAATATTCAAGGATAGGATGGACAAGACAGATAAACAAGTAGACGGGGGTAGATATATTGTTAAATTTATAAGCATGCCTGAAAATGAGTCCCAATATTTTCGAGGCCCTAGTAGTCGCGATTAGAATGTGCGCATCAAAATTGAGCTTAGGATCAAAAGTAACACCAAGATCTTTAGCAGAGCTCACAGCAGCGAGTGGGTTTTCATTTAACATATAGGTGAAAGTCAGTGGAGATTGGTTTAGATTAAAAGTCATTTTATAGCATTTCGCAACATTAAGACAAAGGTAGTTAGACGAACACCAGTTACTTACTGCAATCAGGTCCATCTGAAGATATTGACAATCTTGTAAAGACCTGATAGCTCGAAAGACTTTGAAATCATCGGGATACAGTAGCCAATTGGAGGCGATAACCGAAGGATGATCATTTATAAACAAGGGGAACTAAAATAGAACCTTGAGGAACACCAGAGGACGGATAAATTGAAATAGAGGTAGTTCCACAGTAACTAACGCAACATATACGAGAAGACAGGTAGGAATCCATCCATGATAAGAAAGGGTCAGCAACCCCAAAAGCTTCGAGTTTGTAACAGAGAAATTGATGGTTGACCATGTCAAACGCCTTCGAGAAGTCAGTGAAGATGACATCAACCTGCAATCGATTGCCTAGGGTCTTAGCAATGTAATCGGTGAATTCAATTAAATTTGAGGTCGTAGAGCGACCTTTGAGAAACTCATGTTGTTCCTTCGACAAGATAGGGGTCAATGAAACTGAAAGCCGGTTATGTACCAGACGCTCGAGTAATTTCAGAAAACAGGAAATTAAAGAAATAGGACGATAATTGGACGCAGAAGAAGGATCATCACTTTTAAGAATAGGAACAACGTTTGCTCTTTTCAAATAAGTAGGGAAATTACCAGGCTTTAGACTGAGGTTGAAGAGAAAAGCCAGAGGGATACAAAGTGAATACGCTAATAACTTGACAAAAATATTCGGTAAGCCATCAGGACCAGGTGATATATTAGGATCCAGGGCATTAATGAGGGATTCAACTTCAATATGGTCAGTGAAAAGTGAAGAAATGTCAATGGAGTGAAGTACAGGTGTATTAACTGGATCGGAGACATGAGAAAAAAGAATAAAAGTTGACAAGAAGAACTGAGAGAACAAGTTGCAAATATCCTGTGGAGAAGAGCTAACGATATTATTCCAGTGGACTGAAGGAGGGACAGAAGAGGAGGACTTGAAGGATCTAATGTATTGTAGTACATACATACATT
The DNA here is from genome assembly GCA_963969285.1 of Odontomyia ornata. Taxonomy (NCBI): domain Eukaryota; kingdom Metazoa; phylum Arthropoda; class Insecta; order Diptera; family Stratiomyidae; genus Odontomyia; species Odontomyia ornata. The sequence goes on along the minus strand of OZ017738.1, from coordinate 232,252,321 downwards.
ACGTAAATTGCATTTCACTTTGAATATGCAAATACGCATTCTCATCATATGCAAATACAAACCCGTAGAACATTCATAGCATTCCATAAAACATTCCATAAGCATTCTTAAGCTGACACAATTATCCACACAAAACATGTGCATGGATAATTACCAATGTCGCGCTTCATCCATTCTGGAGAGTATCGTATTTCACGTATACTCATTTACGGACTACACGTGGTGTGACTCAATGAATGAGGATACACGACCTACATGAATATTATGTCACTACATGTATCTGTTTACCCTATGGCACGAGTCTTCTCAAGTGGCATAGCGGCTAAACCAAAGCAAATGCGAATGCATCATATGTGATTGCATTGTTTTCGATGTCGAATGAAAACAATGCAATAGTGACTAATGTCATGAGGTAATGAGGAATGAATATTGTGGTTGAATGTTTTGTTTTGGGTATTGAATATTTTGTAAATTGAGATATGTGACAGTTATTGCTTTTAGAATACTTTTAGAATGAGAACATGGAAAAAGGGTCACATCGTGTGTGACCATTTTTGTAATGTGAAAATTTGTATAAATAGTTTAGGAAAATGTAATAACGTCTCAGTCAAAAATATACAGCTTGCGAGTGCACTAGTAAGAGCACCGTAAGTATTGCTACGAACAAACTTTGACCTTTTATTTTAAATTACGGCTCAGCCTTTTGGGGCGAAGCCATTACATCGGCGTGAAAACGCTGGGTTAGGTTTTCCTCTAATTTTGATCTTCTTGTATTTCATCCTACTTCTCAACATGGCGATCCTGCCAGTCCGAAACCATGGACGAATTCGACAAGATTTTTGAGCGAGCAGTCGAATTATCGAGACAAGAATTCCGCAAAAAGCATCTAGCGCAGGCTCAGGAATACATACCGAGCGGACCAACAGCACCGGTGAAATACATACCCACACCTATAGCGGATTTGGAGAAAATTGGACCAAAGCCCCTGACGATCGAGGAATACCGTAAGCGAACAAAGAAGCAGCAACCATCAACCCCAGCACAGCCAACCATCAAAAGAAAGCGACGTGGAGGACGCAAGGCGAAACTGAGACGTGAGATCAAGGACGTCCACCGTTTGATTGCGATAACCGAAGGCGATCAGCAAAAACGACTGTTTAAAAAGTTACGAGAGCTAAAAGATGGGCAATAACTGCAGTGCGAATGTCAGCGAAACCTTCGTCGAAAAATACTCGCAAGGATTATCGACGGGTGCAGTCTTTGTAATAGTACTAGTTTTAGTTTATATCTATAATAAGCACCATACCAAATATGTTAAAAAGCAGCTAAGTAGGAATATTCCAGTATAAATAAAATTAAATGTTTAATAATCTATACAGTCTGAAATCTTATTTTTATAAATGAATAAATGAATAAGGCACGGGGTTTGGTAGAAGAAGTCGAAAAAATCTTGGTTAATTTGAAAAAGAAAGGCAAAAAATTGTATACAAAGGAATTTTTGCATGCAAGATTAAATAGATTAAACGAAGTTAGAGAGGAATTACGACAAATTTTCTCAATTACAGACAACGCAGATGATTTTGAATTAAAGATTAAATTCAAGCGTTTAGCTGAACAAAGTGAATCTCTGATTGAATTACAATTAAAACTATTAGCAGCAAACATGGCCGAGTTCAACTTGGAGACTGCCATGAAAAATATTCCACTTTTTGACGGAGATTATAAGAATTTGAATTCATTTTTGAAAATAGTACAAATAATTGAAAGAAGTTTAAAACCCGAAGCCAAAACAGAACTGATAGACTTTGTATATTATTGTAAACTATCAGCTAACGTACAGACTGTGATAACTAGTTCTGGAATACCTACAAGTTTTTCACAATTAGAAGCTAAGTTAAGGCAAAGATATAAAAATGTAAACACGATCCCTCAACTACATACAACTCTGAGCAATTTGGTACAGAAGAAATTGAGTATTAGTACTTACAAAGAAAAAATTTTAACATTAGTGAATGAATTGAACGAACTCCAAATCGCAGATTTAGGTTCAAATGCGACGCAAGGTCAAAGGGAAGTAATCACGAAATTGAATGATACGTACGCCCTGACGGTTTTTAAAAATGGTTTAAACGACCAATTTAGGGGAACTATATTTGCAGCCAGGCCAAATACCCTCGCTGACGCAATCGATTTGGGACTCGAGCTCGAGAAGAGTGAAGCTGCTCAACCAGCGAATGTCTTTTACTATAAAGACAAAAAGAACTATAGGGATAGTAAGAACCAAAATGGTAATAGGAAATTTAGGAAAAATAGAAATAATGACGATAGCAACTATAATAGAAATAATGATAGAGATGGTAATTATAATAGAAATAATGATAGGAGTGATAGTAATAGAGGTCAGAATCAAAACAATTACCGAAAGAAAAATAAACGACGACGGGACAACCGCGATAGAAACGTCAACATTGCCCAGGATCAGGGAAACGCAGAGGCCTCCGGGTCGGAATAAGAGATCCCCCCGGAACAAAAATTTATAAAATATCGGATAACTGCGTAAACTATGTCGTTCTTTTTTGCGACAACGCAGGACACAATTTAAAATTTTTAGTAGATACTGGAGCTGATGTCTCTCTTTGTAAAAGAGGCAAAATCGAAGAAGATGGAACTTTTTCCATTAGGGATAAATGTAGCCTAACCGGTATAACCAAAGAGGTTATCTCGTCACAAGGTTCAATCAAACTTAGATTGAAAATAGGAACTTGTGATGTCGTCCACAAATTTTTTATGGTGGATGACAAATTCCCAATTTATACCGATGGTATTATTGGAAGGGACATGTTAGAACGATTTTTATGTAAAATCGATTATGAAACCTACACAGTAGCATTCTACATGGACCAAACCGAAGCCATTATCCCTATGGAATACAGTAATAGCGATGTCAAACACATTAAGATACCAGCTAGGTCAGAAGCAGTGGTACCGATTGACTTAAAAGTTGATAAAGACCATGTTGTCTTAAGCAAGCAAATACAGAAAAACGTATTTGTGAGTAACTCAATTATACCGGCAAAAGGTATAAAACATATCCGAATTCTGAATGCTTCTGATGCAAGCGTTACAATTGACAACGTGCAGAATCTTCTTGAGATTTCGCCGTTGGACAAGTATGAAATTAAACATTTCAAACGGAATCATCAGAGTACGGATTTGAGATTCAAGAAAATCCTTGAAAAAATTAACATTTCATCGAGTGATCAACTAGCTAAAGACAGTCTTCTAGATATTCTACAAGAATATCAAGATATCTTTCATTTAGATGACGAGAAACTAACATCCAACAACTTTTATAGGCAACATTTGGAAGTCACTGACAGTACACCCGTCTATATTAAGAACTATAGACTACCGCATTCTCAGAACGAGGAAATTCAAAGCCAGGTTCAGAAATTGCTGAATGATAAAATCATTGAACCATCCTATAGCCCGTACAATTCACCCTTGCTTATCGTACCTAAGAAAAGCGATGGTAAGGACAAGAAGTGGCGTTTAGTGGTCGATTTTCGAAAACTAAACACCAAAATTGTCAATGACAAGTTCCCTCTAACAAGATTAGAAGATGTCATAGATAAATTGGGCAGGGCGAAGTATTTTTCAACTCTTGATATGACTAGTTCATTTCATCAGATTGAATTAGATAAGGAATCTAGGCCATTAACAGCATTTTCTGACAACCGTGGTCATTACCAATTTACCAGGCTACCTTTTGGATTGAAAGTATCCTCTAATAGTTTCCAGAGAATGTTAACGATTGCTTTGTGCGGTCTAGATTTTGAAGCTTTCCTTTATGTCGACGACATAATCATTTTTGGTTGTAGTATTAAACACCACAATCAAAATATGAGAAAGGTCTTCGAAAGGCTAAGACAATACAACCTGAAATTAAATCCCAAGAAATGTCAATTTCTCAAGCCTGAGGTTGTATACTTAGGCCACTTAATAACTAAAGATGGTATTAAGACTGACCCAGCAAAGTACAAAACTGTCAAAGACTATCCTATTCCGAAGAATGCAGATGAAGTGCGCAGATTCGTTGCATTTTGTAACTATTATCGGCGTTTCATCCCAAACTTCGCAGATATCGCAAAGAGTTTAAATGCATTATTAAAGAAAAATGCACCATTTTTATGGGACTCCTCATGCCAAGAAGCTTTTGATACTCTTAAGAACAAATTGATGAAACCACCAATTTTACAGTTTCCAAATTTCGACAAACCTTTTATACTAACAACTGACGCATCGAGTTACGCGTTAGGAGCAGTTTTATCCCAAGGGGACATAGGCACTGATTTACCGATTTCCTATGCGAGTAAATCGTTAAACAAGCATGAGTTGAATAAACCAATAATCGAGAAAGAATTATTAGCGATCCATTGGGGAATAAATTTTTTCAGACCATACCTTTATGGAAGAAAATTCATCGTGGTGACTGACCACAGACCATTGGTATCCTTGTTCACCCATAAAAATCCTTCTTCAAAGCTGACAAGGATACGCCTAGACCTGTCAGACTATGATTTTGAAATCATATACAAGAAAGGCAAAATTAATACTAATGCGGATGCATTATCCCGCATAGAACTTACCTCCGACATTTTAAAGGAGATGATCCCAAGAGAAAGGGACGAACAGGTTAAGAAAACTTTGGCAATAACTAGGGGCATGGCGCAAAACAGCAAAAATAATGACGTCAATATTAACAAGACTGATGACATCCATGATACCAATCTTCCAAAGAAGCCTGATCAACTTCATATTTGGGATTGCACATCTTTGGCTGATGTCAGATCTGTTAGGACTTTAAAATTTGATATACCGCGGAATATAAATGAAAAACTCATGAGTAAAAACAAAAGAAATCTTTTTATTGAAATCGTACGTACGAAAAAGGAAGTGTTAGTAAATTGTTATAGCGATAAGTCTCCCAGAGAATCCGTTCCTGATGGAGAAAAGCCAACAATATTGACACGTAAGAGTCCTAGTGATAGAGCTTTCAGCGAATCCGTTCCTGATAAAGACAAACTAATGACCTTACATTACCAGTGTCGTAGTGATAGTCCTGATGAAATTTTCGAATTCATCATGGAAAAGCTACTTGATGCTACCCATTATTGGAATATAAATGAGCTAGCATTAGCCAATAATGATGGAATATTTAAGTGTATACACATAGCAGATTTCAAAGAAATTTTTAACAGGTTGCAACTGAAGAAAAGATACAACAAGCGCCCAAAACTACAAATATTGCTGTACACCCCGCCAAAAAGAATAAAAGACAAAATGACTCAGAATAAACTTATTATTGAGTATCATAACTCACCACATGGAGGACATTTAGGTGTTAGAAAAACTGTTCTGAAGCTCAAACAAAGATATTGCTGGAAAAACATGAGCAGTATGGTAAAACAATTTATAAGTAATTGTGAGATTTGTGCTAAAGGTAAACAAGTTAGGCATACCAAAGAAAGACCAGTACATACCAACACTCCTTCAACGACTTTTGAGGTAATACAAATAGATACGGTGGGACCTTTAAGACATTCGAACCACTATCGTTATATATTAACGATGCAGTGCGAACTTTCGAAATTTGTCGTTGCGTCACCAATTGAATCTAAAGATGCTAAAACGGTAGCACAAACCTTGGTGAATAGTTTCATATTGAAATATGGACAATTTAAAGTATTGAAATCGGATAGAGGTACAGAATTCACTTATGAATTAATGCAAGAAGTTTGTAAGTTATTAAAAATTGAACAAATTTTTTCCTCCCCTTACCATCATGAAACTCTTGGTATAGTTGAAAGAAATCATAGGGTACTGAACGAGTTTATGTTAGCCTTTGCTGAAGATCTCGAATGGGATACGTGGTTACCTTATTATACCTTTGCTTACAACACCTCACCTAATGAAGATACACAATATTCACCTTATGAATTGGTATTTGGAAAATTACCATACTTGCCAAATGATGAAGTTAATGTAAATAAAGATAAAATATATAATGTAGATAATTATGCTAATGAACTTAAATTAAGATTAAAAAGAACAATTGATAAAACTAGAAACATAATTAATAAAGTAAAAACAAATAGGTTAAGTAAAGTACAAGATATTGAAATAAATCCATTACACTTGTGTATCGGTGATAAAGTGTTAATAAAAGTAAACAATAGAAAGAAAAATCAAAAACCTTATCAAGGTCCTTACACTGTAATTAAATGTAATGGAGTAAACTCCATAATAGATGTTAATGGAAAATACAAAGAATACCATAACAACCAATTAAAAAAATGGAATTGTACATAAACATTAGAAATAAGTTAACTATATATTGTCATGTCAACACAAGTGAACTTTTTTTCCATGTCTCGATTTTGTAGTACAAACTCTCGACACTAAAACGGTGAGGGTGTAGTACATACATACATTACGTAAATTGCATTTCACTTTGAATATGCAAATACGCATTCTCATCATATGCAAATACAAACCCGTAGAACATTCATAGCATTCCATAAAACATTCCATAAGCATTCTTAAGCTGACACAATTATCCACACAAAACATGTGCATGGATAATTACCAATGTCGCGCTTCATCCATTCTGGAGAGTATCGTATTTCACGTATACTCATTTACGGACTACACGTGGTGTGACTCAATGAATGAGGATACACGACCTACATGAATATTATGTCACTACATGTATCTGTTTACCCTATGGCACGAGTCTTCTCAAGTGGCATAGCGGCTAAACCAAAGCAAATGCGAATGCATCATATGTGATTGCATTGTTTTCGATGTCGAATGAAAACAATGCAATAGTGACTAATGTCATGAGGTAATGAGGAATGAATATTGTGGTTGAATGTTTTGTTTTGGGTATTGAATATTTTGTAAATTGAGATATGTGACAGTTATTGCTTTTAGAATACTTTTAGAATGAGAACATGGAAAAAGGGTCACATCGTGTGTGACCATTTTTGTAATGTGAAAATTTGTATAAATAGTTTAGGAAAATGTAATAACGTCTCAGTCAAAAATATACAGCTTGCGAGTGCACTAGTAAGAGCACCGTAAGTATTGCTACGAACAAACTTTGACCTTTTATTTTAAATTACGGCTCAGCCTTTTGGGGCGAAGCCATTACATCGGCGTGAAAACGCTGGGTTAGGTTTTCCTCTAATTTTGATCTTCTTGTATTTCATCCTACTTCTCAACAGTATGACCAGAATGGTTTCGCATTATTCGCCATAAGGGAACTCTCCAAGCTACTGAAGTAGTTTTTCATTGCAGTCTTTAGGTCTTTTTTTGCTACAACACGCAGATCACAAAAGCGGGCTCTGGATTCTTCAGTACCACAACGCTTGAAACGGCGGTGTGCTTTACTTTACAATTAGCAATAGGGATATTATTAAACCATTAGCAATAGGGATATTATTAAATTGTGACAGTGAACAAGGCGATAGAAACGAGGAGAGAGATAAAGAAGATGCATCGGTTGATGAAGCAGAGAAAGGAAGGTTCTTCGTCCATTCCACTGTTCCCAAATTAAAATTACCGCATACTAGAATTAAAGATTGCGGATGATGCAATAAGATATAAGAGGAAAACTCGTTAAACAATCTCTCATACACAAACAAAGGAGAGTTACTAGGTATGTAGACAGAAGAAACTAATAAAGATGTATTGTTAGGAAGATCTTGACAATCACACAATCCACAACACGGGAAAAGCAAAAATCAGTACAAAGAGAACTACGTACTGTATTACTAACAGCTACAAGGACCCTATCTCCATCTTCTTATTTGCAGAGGCCAAATCCCGATCACAACGGTAAATATCAAAATCAAGGTAGATTTCCGAGTTTAAGAAGTTACTATTTAACCAGGTTTCCGTAAGACATAGAAATACATCTTCGCTGAGCTGTAACGATAAAAAGAGCTTATCAAGCTTGGTCCTTAACCCTCTTACATTTTGGTAATATACTGAAACATTAGAAGTTAAGCTACAGTCATGAAATCTTATAATAGTTCGTAGGTTGCGATCTTCCCGGTGCACGAAAGGACTTCTTTCTTCTTGAGCTGAATGGTTAAATAACTACTCCAGGTGGCCAAACTTCAGGATTCAAAATAGTATCACAATTTGAGGGCACTGTAAGCTTGAAAGAAGCTACCACTCTGTCCTCCAGATGATTCTTATTCAATTTGTAGCAACTAATAACTTTTTACAGATTTCTTACAGAATAAACTATTCACTTTCTTGAAAGCGCCATCTGGGTCCTCTGGGCTAATACCACTGTTTTTCCGCCCAATGATTGCTGACCTCATTCCTGAAGTATGAACGAATTAAGTTCCGGACATTCTTCAGGTGTAATTTTAACAAAGCCAACGAAGGATGGTTGTAGTCCAAAAATCGCGCCGATAAATATTGTTGACACGTGTGAGAAGAAGGCTTTTCAATCTTTTTAACTTCGCAATGGTTGGCGTTTCATATTTTTCCATATCGTTTCGATGTTTAATCTTGGGAACTACTTTCTCAATAATTTCCAACGTCAGCTTCTCTAACTTCGACAAATAGAGATCTATTTCATCGTTAGTTAGATTCATGTCATTAGGAACCATTGAGAAAGCGTTGCCGTCATCAGAAAGAGGACATTGTTTCTGGTGATCCCGATTTAGCTTCTTTTGAGACTTTCCCCAATCCGTTTTTTTTTTTAAATCCAGCCGATGATTTTCATGTTGAACTGGAATGAGGAAGACATCATTCCTTTGATGATTGATTTCCATTACGATTGCGTTATGGTCGCTATCGTCAGGAAGCAAAGCAGTTTCCGTTGCGTCAGCAATGCAGAGGTCCAAATATGAATTTGACCTACGGCATGTTGGGAACTCTGACCCATATAGATTGCACCTATATTCAATTTGGTTCTCTGTTATCCACGATTTCAGGAATACACCTCTTGGATTATTGGCGGCATTCAGCCATGATGTATGCTTGGCATTCAGGTCACCAGCAAGAATATAATAACTATGCAGCCTGTTCAATTCGAGTATTTCCAACAAGGAAAAAGATAAAAAAAAACTCGAAAAAATAAATAAAAAATAACAACGACGAAGCAACCAGCGGTTGCAGCCACGATGTTAACAGTATATTGAGAGCGGTACTCACGATGACAAAAACGACGGTTAATACAATGACAGTGAAGACGGACGAAAAACGAAGATTAGCAGACAGTCTGGTCCAGACTGAGATTCCTGCGACGTTCGGGCGCGTCCTATAAAGGAAAAGCGGGAAACTCTGCAGGACGCTTCAGGTGTTCGAGCGGTGGAGGAAAATATGAAGAACATCGAGAATTTGAGTGTCACTGCGGCGATCGTTACCGAAGCATCCGATGCAAAGGTCGTAAATCCCGACATAATAAAGAACCATCCTGAAGTCAATAAGGAGATTACGGCAGGAAAAGAAACGAGTGACCAGGCAAATAAAGCGACGTTGTGTGATTGCACCGCCAACGTCGAAAAGGTGGCGGAAGTACTGTTTTCGGAAACGGAACCTCTCCCAAGGATGGTCGCAAAGTACAATTGCCGCCCAGTGACATAAAGAAGAAAGGCTATGCTGAAAAGCGGGAGATGTTCTGAAAAGAATGCAATCTGCATGCGACTCCCCAAAAATCAGCAAAGCAGTAAAGATTGGGCTCCTTGAACTAGAGGAGCTCCTAGACCGTATAGGGCATTATCGGAGGAGCTGGTTAAAGTCCGAAGACGAGCAGAAGGCTAAAGAAGCGCTGGGGGCGAAATCTAAAGTAAATCACCAGTAAAAATCAATAAAAGAATGGCGTCCAGCCCAACCGAAGGAGATCGGGATAAAAGAAGGTAGAAAGAGGCACTTGATGGAGCACTAGATCACGGGTTTCAGACAGTGCTTGCAAAAAGAGCCAAGAAAGCCGCAACTCCTTGAAAAAGTGCCAGAAAGTAAAGTTCGCACGGATGCCCAAAAATAAAAAGACCTGATGCAAAACAGGAGAGACAGAAGTCCCGACGAAGACCCCGGCAGCAGGCACTGCTCGTAAAACCCCAAGATGGCCGATCCTATTCGGCTGTGCTGCGGGACATCAGGAGAAACGTAAGGCCCGAAGACACCAACAATGCCATTAAAGTAGTACGACCAACGCGGTCGGGCCACATACTGGTCGAATTCGGAGCAAAGGCCGAGAATAAGGAAGCATTCTGCGACGCAGTAAAGGAAGTCCTCGGCAAAAGCGCAACCATAGCCTCGCTCGAGCCGATGGGAACGATCGAAATAAGAAACATTGACTGCGTCACGCATCTGGCCGAGGTAGAAGAGACCATCAAAAGGGAGTTCACTAGCGCGGGAAAGATCAGATGACACCAGAAAACCGAAAAGGGCGCCGAACAATTTTTGAACCAGGGCAAAGTACGAATAGGGTGGGTTGTTTGTAGGACACGGCGGGGAGCAACGCCTCTTCAATGTTTCAAATGCCTTGGCTATGGTCACACTGCACAAGTATGCAAAGGACCCGATAGGAGTTCCCTATGTTACAAATGCGGTGAAATGGGACATAAAAGAAAACAGGGTACGAAGGAGGCCCACTGTATTCTTTGCAAGGATACTGATCCAAGACCTAATTTTGGACATGGGATCAGGAAAATGCCGGGTTTTCAGGAGGCACTAGCCAGCCAAGGCAAAATCAGAACTTAAATGACCCGCATCTTGCAGCTAAACCTACACCGCAGTTCAACCGCCCAAAATCTGCTTGAGCAGTTTGCTAGGGACATGAAAACCGACTTCTTGCTGCTGGGTGAGGAACACCATGATAAAAGCCCTGCATTATAGTATCCTGACGAAACTGATACTCCCGCCATCTGGGTTCGGAACAGTGATTTTCAAGCGGAGAGTTGTCGACGGGAGATGGTTTCGTGTGGGTTCGGTGTTCAGGGACCATCTTTATCGTTGGGGGAGACTTCAACGTGAAAGCAATCGAATGGGGCATGCCTCAAAACAGATCCGCGGGGAAAACGAATCCTGGAAATGGCGGCCAGGATGGCACTCGCTGTACTAAACACCGGAAATACGCCGACTTTCCGCTATATTGGCCATACTGGACGTGACATTCGCCTCGGAGTCCTTAGTACGGAGGATACACAATTGGAAGGTATTAGAAGACTAGTCAGCCAGTCATCCACAAAGCATTCTGCTTGAGATCAGTGATGTTGTCTCCCGACGTCCGTGCTTTCGACTTTCTACAACTGGATGGAACATCGGAAGGATAGACGTCAAGAGGTTCGTCGAGGTGCTCATAGCAGGTGAGTCGCTTCGGGGGGGACGGAAGAATTGGCAGCTCAAGACGTGGTGAATGAGCATCATGACGACTTGCTGCGATCAGTGATGTGCTGAGATCAGTGATGTTGTCTCCCGACGTCCGTGCTTTCGACTTTCTACAACTGGATGGAACATCGGAAGGATAGACGTCAAGAGGTTCGTCGAGGTGCTCACAGCAGGTGAGTCGCTTCGGGGGGGACGGAAGAATTGGCAGCTCAAGACGTGGTGAATGAGCATCATCACGACTTGCTGCGCTTCTATGGCCCGTCGAAAACCTACTGGTGGTCAACTGATATTGCTGAAAAACGAAGGGAGTGTCACAAGCTTCGGCGTGAGGCTCAACGAGCGCAGAACCGTGACGAGACATGCAACCGAGTGGCAGCATATAAGTCAGCCAGGACATGCCTTCGCAAATTGATTAACATCAGCAAGGCTCGCTGCTGGTAAGACCTAGTGGACAATGTGAACAAGGATCCGTGGGGTTATGTGGAAGCTTGGTGCCCTACGGAAACCTTGCATACATGATGCGGAAAAGATGGATGAGATAGTGCGGGGACGCTTCCCCGCCCATCGCGTCCGTGTTGACGCTGTCCATGGTGAAACAGCAGTCGAGTGTCCACTTTGCACACAGCCGGAATTGGAGGAAGCAGTCCTTTCACTGAATGCGAGGAAGGCTCCAGGTCCAGATGGTGTTCCGGCTGAGGCGTGGCGGCTTGTCTATCACCATTGTCCTGACAGTCACATTCAGCACACGGGGTTTTCCCGGTACGATGGAAGGTGGCGAGGCTCGTGCTGATCAGCAAGGGGAAGGGATATCCAGAATCGCCGTCTGCATACCGCCCGTTATGCAAGCTAGACACGGCTGGGAAAGTGCTAGAGAAACTCATCAAGGGATGTCTCACTGACGCGATTCGTGCTGCTGGGGACCTATCTCCTCGGCAGTACGGCTTTAGAGTAGGACGTTCTACCATTGGTGCGATTGCAGAGCTGGTGAGCGCGGTCCAAAAGGCAGGAGCACATAGTCGCACCAAGCGGCAGATCGTCCTGTTGATGACACTCGACGTCCGGAACGCTTTCAATTCCGCTAGATGGGTGGATACTCTGGATACGCTGGAAAACCCTTTTCAAGTTCCAGAATATTTAATGCGGCTTTTGAGGGACTACCTAAAGGACCGAAGCCTGCTCTACGACACGACACAGGGCCAACGAAGGATGGAAATTACATCGGGTGTTGCCCAGGGATCTATCCTTCGTCCAGACCTGTGGAACGTGCCTTACGACGGGCTACTGAGACTGGAGATGCCAGATGAGTCGCGCTTGAATGTCATGGAGTGCCATGAATTGAGTTGGGTTTCAGTGAGAAGCATGATATCAGGCTTTTGCTTAACAATAAATGCAAGGAGATTGTCACGTCGGTGTAGAGTAACAATGGAGTTGACGTTGATCGAGATGAGACGAAACTTATCCATGGAAATGTAACTATTTTGAAGCATGTTTGCCTAAACGTTCAAAACGAAAATGATTTTTTGATCTTGCTTATTCATTCTTTCTGAAAGGGATTCAAGCTGTTGGTAAAGCTCATTATTGCCACTTAAATTAATTATTTTATCTCCATTATTGTCTGCTGGTACTCTAGCAGTATGTACAAATGATACTCCGGGCTTAACAAATTTGGAAGGTAAGATACTGCAATGTACTAGGGTTTGTTTTGGGGAAAATTTAACTTTTGCATCTTAATATCGAGGGTGTCCTCGATATGATGCTGGATGACCAAATATAACGCAGTTAACACACTATAACTTTTCTTTTGCCTCCATCTGAGCCAATTTGCATTCACCGGGGGACATGAATATCTGTACATTAACGCACCGACAGCGCATGGCACAATTGGCAGCCGCATGACTGAATCTTTGGCACCTGTAACACTGGTTGACCTCAGTTTTTTGGAGACGCTCCCACCTCACAACTCTAAAGTTCAAGTACCTTACCTGTTGGAGGGCACTTGGACTGCTATCGTTTGAAATTTGTACCAAATAAAATGGTAATATTTTGCCTTCAAAAGTTGATCTCCTTGTAGCAAAATTTTTCACATTAATGAATTTGACGGCTGGTGCTGCTTCCTGTGACATTTCAACGAGATCAACTGTATTCTCCCCACAGTCCAAGCCCTTCAACAGGAAGGTCTGATTTGTCTCCGCCTTTGGCGTGTATGTGAAGTGGGGAACTTTTACACTATTTAGAACATCTTTCACTAGCTTGAAATCAGCCAGTGTTTTGGTTTTAATTGTGAGTTTATCAGCGGTCACTCTCTTTACTTTGAAATTATTTATCTTGTGTTCGGCTGCCAAAAGCCGAACCATATCCCCTCCGCGCTGTCCAAAGACATTAATCAGAGGGACTCAATTATCTTAATATTTTTAATAGGAGAACCAGCAAACACACCGGTTGGCTTCTTCTCCTTCTCCTTATTTTTAGATTTTAAGTTTTCGATAAAGTTAGGACTAGAAGCATAAATATTACCTAAGTTTTCTTGGCACTCCATCTCGGTATCCATATCGTCATTCATTGCAGCAAGTACCGTATAGTAATTGGCACTGTCGTTTGCTACTCCCACGCTTAGTATTATATCAGCATCATGGATTGTTGTCTTTTTCGTATCTTGTATTGATGGTTTATTTGTTTGTTGAGCCTTTTGCGTAGCTACTTTTTTTCGCTCGTCTTATTTGTTGTGGCTTCTTGTTTTCCGTACGTAATTTGTGGCTTAATCACTTTAGTTTTGTTGACGTTTGATAATTAACGTTTCATTTCCTTCAAATTTTGAATTCGCTGTTTCATCTCTTTATTTTCTCTGGTTACTCTTTCCAGTTTCTTGTTTGATAGCGTAATTCGCTTCCCATGTTCAAGATTTTCTTGATCTTTTTTCCATTTCATTTATTGCATTTGAAATGCCTGGCTCCGGGTCGCCCAGCGGTGGGAAGCTTCGCGAGCAAAATTCAGATATTCAATAAATTGTTCGAATAACTCGACGATGTAATAAGTTTTTTAAAATTAGTTTCGAATTGACGTTTTAAAAATTTTTTAATTTTTAAAAATTATTCACATGTTCTTTTAAGAACACGTCTATACCAGACGTAGAATTGACGCAATATTCTCAGTACTAGACCAAACTCTCGGACGAAAGCGGATACGAGATGAAACAGGACAAACGGACATCGAACAATTCAAAAACAAAATCCTAATTTCCCTCTACCTGACTTAATTTAGTACTTACCTGCCTAACTCTTCCTTCACCTATATAAAGTCATTTCGTTCCACACGTCCTTTAGACACTGAAGATGGCTCAAAGAAGTCGAAACGCGTCTACTCACACAACAAAACCAGGCCCGATGTCTTTTCAAGAAAAAAGTATCTATATTTATATACATGTTTATCTTTATACAACCGGTCAACCAATCCGTGCACCGTAACCCATTCACGCGGTGGCTGCTTGTCGGCCAGCTAGATCGGAGAGGATTTCGGTCGCGGGTCTCCAAATGGATTACGCTCATCTACAATTTTCAGCCACCAATAAATGCCCGTTTTCAAACGCGTCACAAATCACAATCATACGGAGAGGAAACCTACTTTATGTTACTCCGTATTTCTTCATTCAGCCAGTCAAAGAACAAAAATCTAATCTTTATTTCGCGTTCCCGAATTTCCGACGCGTTACCGAAAAATATACTACGCTAACTCAAACCCGACGAAAGCTACGCTAATAAAAATGCAAAACCAACAAAGGTACCGCGTACCGCGCGCGACGCGAAGCCGACCTAAGCGGATTTAGTCAAACCTTACCCTCGCGACGGCATACCTACCATGCACTCTACCTTCCGCTGAACGAAGGGAACCACTGGAAAGGAAAGTCGAGGGTTAAATTAGAAATTCATAGTATTTATTGTCTTTCACAAAATGACAAAAAAACGCTTAAGCCTAAAGTAGCTTCACAAATACCAAAGTTTCTACACTGCTACAAGAATATTAAGCAACCTTTTAATATTTTTGCAAATCGAAAGCATCAATCGAAATTGTATCTTAAAATTGCAATTTAATTTTTAATTCATTTAAGCAAATTTTGTTTCCGTTAAATGTTAATCTGAAAAGTTTTTACAATTTATCGTGTTAGCTGTATTTCATATGTTTATCAATTATGCAATTACTAATCTATGATTTGTAGGGGATTTGGAATCACTGAACTATTTAGACTTATTTTATTATTTTTCGTTGGAATTTCCAGAGAGTTGGACATGTGTATTTATAACTACATTTTCTTAAGATCCTTTTGGTTACTTAAAGCGTGCGCCGTAAAGTTCAAACTTTATCTTGTGCCCATAACTAATTTTAAACATGTAATTTTTTTCTGGGAATGACGACTGCATTTCAACAAAGTAGAAAATTGGATTGAATAGAAGTAGAATGTCGTGTCTTTATTTTACATTCATTAAGGATTCTCATCATAGAATATTTAAATTTGGTTTCAAAAAAAACTTTGGTATGCCTTATCCATAACAACGATTTGGTCGCCATATAAGGTTTTTTTTTTGATTCTAAGCGCTTCTGAATAATAAAAGCGATTTTAATTATTTTGGTTCTTTTGTTTATATTATTTTACTAGAAAAATATATAAATTAATTAAAGTACATTACCCTACTTGGCTACAATTTTCATAAGTACGTGCTTCATATAACTTTATAAATTTAGGAGCCCATGTAGATACAATATCAAATAAACTGCTATTCGCATGCAATACATCAAACCGAGGTTATGCTAAAGAATCTGCCCAGCAGCTTCCAAAGAAAAATAATTACAACTTTTTGTGATTGATATTATATAAATTAGCAATGATTCACGGGTGCATTTCCTCATCCTAGCGAATCAATAACCTCAAATTTAGTATTTAACATTAAGTATTGACTATCATTTCACTTTCTTCTTAAATTGAAGATATGTCCCTTAACTACTATACTTATTAGCGAACTATTTAAGTGAAATTGGAGAATAAAAGAAAATTAGCATTGTTCAACAAAAATTGATCTACATTTACTTTAAATAATTCTTTCGCTTAGATTTTAGTCTACAATTTATTTTAGTTTCTTTTCAGTTGTTTTCTTATTTTCTGTTTGTCGTGCAATATTTATAATTCACAATACATATATGAAGTATTTTTTTTTCTTTGTAGCTTTACTTTTTCCATCTTTATTTGCATGTTTGTCGCATAATTATATATACAATTTTTTTATTATTTTGTTCACCTTTTTTTTTTGTTATTGTAAATTCAGAACTTTATGTTTTTTTAAAAGCATACTTTCAATTTTTTTACGTATCAAGTTAAAAGAATAAGGGATCCCAATAACTAATGTCCTAGTTCTTGACGATATTTTCTATTTGCTCGCAACAATGGAAGGGATTAAAAATTCAAATAACAAAGCTGAAAATGAAAACTTAGTCTAACCACAGTAAAAACATTTTTAAAGTGCGCGACACAGGAATTAAAAAGACTAGTATAGGTGAGAACTTTTATGAGCAATACAGTACCCTTACAGTACCCTTCTTCAAAGTTTGATTGAAGTGGAGATCTAATAAAATAATGATATTCTTCGAACCGATTCTTCAGATATTTGGCTGAGAGACAGCGACTTCCAAATACGTATTATTAAGATGGGTAAGAAACTAGATCCTAAGCACATTATATAAATTTTCTCGACACTTCCCAGAAGTCAAGGAAGCCGAGAAGAGCTAGCGACCACCTAAATTCAGACGGAGGATGCGAAACATCGTGGTTTAAGTCTTCATTGCGGTCTATACTGCTAGTTCTTAGGCAGTGAATTGTAATACTATACTAAACAAAACGAAAACAGGGTTTCGGACAATTGTATAATATAACGAATTGATAGCGTTTGAATTTCATCTTGACCTAACATAAAACAAACTAACTTATGCATTAAGCACTTCAAATAAAAATCACTCCACTGAAGGTACTTGCAGCTTTAACCGAACCACACAAGTGATTATAAAAATACATGTTATAAAGCAAAAAAAAAAGGCAAAAGAGACAACATCCGTTGTGGGGGCCCCAAAATAAACGAAACTTTATTTAACATCGGGCTGTGAGCTGGGGTCCACGGAGCCACAGAGCGTTAAAAAAATTAAAAGTATAAAAAGATGGGTTCGAGTATTGTTTAAAGTAAAAATTCACTCAACTTGATGTTAAATGAATGGTTTGTTGTTTTCACGCTTTATCCTCCCATAAACAGGTTACGTTAACATTTTTTCTACCAATCCAAATTTTATTGGTTGTTTGCAATTGGGCTAGCGCGGAAATTTCAGAATCGATATTATACGTATATTTTACAATCTCCAATCAAAAGGGTGACATATTATGTATATTGGTTCGATTCACATCAATTTTACATGGTCTATTCCGATGAAATTATAAACAGATCGAGATCGTACGAGCGAAAAGGATCGCTTAACTTGAATTATTACGCTCGGAAATTGACCAGAGTCTTACAAGAGATCGATGGAACTGAAGTATTAGTGTCAAGTTTTGATTTTTCATACATCATGACGCATTGCGTGCTTCCGTTAGCTAAAAGGCCAATGTCCTCTATTCTGATATGAAAAGTCTAAGGTAGGTTGCAGTTAGTACAAATGTAAAAATAGGAATACGGATAAATAACGCGCTGCCTTTTTATTAATATTGAGTGACAATTTTTCATCGCACAGTGACACCACCTCAGCACCATAAAGGACACCGTAAAGTTATTTTTATGGAGGCTATTGTTTACTTTTCTTGTGTGGCGATTAGATTCAAGTCATAGCAATCCATCAATGACGTTCGTATCCCAAACTATACCTCGTGTGGAATTATGCGTCTCTATTTTGAATACATCAAGTACAGCGCGAAATGCGCCTTCAGGGTGCCTCATTAGCCTAATATTGTTTTCGACTACAACCGTACAGGCGCCAGTCGACCGCTATCACTCTTATAACAAAATACAGAATAGTTTAAAGTACTCATGCAAACCTGATGATCGCTTGTATTAAAACGCTTCCTGCATGAGCCTCTCCTTGCTGGATATTGCGCGATGCGTCGTTCGTCGAATGAAGACGATTAAGAGATGCTGATGTGATGTTAATATTGATATTGATGATGTATTGCACTATGCGTTCTCGATGAGAGTGTTTCCTGTCTGTCACTGTTGAATTAATTGCTGGATCTTAGAGGCTAGGGTAAGTACGCCGAGTTGAAGGTGACGATCGACAGCAGCAAGACGATTTTCAAGCTCTTCAGAATGCAATCACCAGCGAGACTTCCAGCCCAACTGCTTTGTTTTTTTTCGCGTTCCTAAAATACTTCGAGTTGTTTATTAAATTACTAATTGCATTCTGGGGTCACCTTACGGTTTATGATGTATTGTCTTGGGACATCTTTTTTTATTTGTCTTGAATGATGTTGTGAATACGAGCTGAATAGCGTACTTGTAAAAGCATTCGCCGCCTCAAACGTTCTCGTTCCCGAAATAATTATGGCAATTTCTCGCAAGAAACTTTTCCACGACGACTGAGGCAACCGCGACAGAGAACCAGCGACACACTTCCCAACTCCACTGCCATGTGGCTGTCATTTCCTCTGCACATCCCACGACAAAATTGTCATGGGATGTGCACTCGTCACAACCAACGTGAAATGACAAGCCACCTAGCAGCGAGGTGTGTTAGTAGTGGTCGCCAGCGGCGTCGCATGATTCATTACAATACAATCAAGTAATTTTTTTGTGTTTTATTATTTAGTAACTTGTTTTGTAGTTACACTTATTTGTCGGTGTTTTAACATTTGATTCTTCTGCTTCCAGTTCTTTTTGATTTATTTTTTCACTACCCGTCACACAACTACGAGTGATCAAATCAATAAACTTGTTTATTAATTAGAATGAACCAGATAGTTACTGTGTATGTAAAAGGTATAACTGGTTGAATAGGTATCATAAATCGGTATCACATATTCTCATATGTGGAAAATCCTTAAACAAAAATTATGCGATATCTTGATAATTGTTTTATCTGGGCTCTTTAAGCTAGTTTCAGTTAGCCTTTTGAGGAATAACAATAATTTTATAACAAAAATTTCTGAATGAGTTAAAAGTTGTGTTCATTTTCCATTTCCCGCTTATATTTTTCCAGTTTAAAAGGTAAAAGCCTAAAAATTTTATTTGAACGAATTTAAGTTAGAAGTGGTAACATAAAAATTGCAGATCTTATAGTTTTTGAACATATCTTTCTAGTAATTTGGTCTCATTTCCCTTTTTCATATAGAATAAACAAGAAATTATTTTATACCAAATTTTTGTTGAGTTTTTCATAAGCTGTAAACGATAAATTCAACGTAGATACTCGTAATAGAATAGAAGTTTCCAATTTTGCAAATAATTGTACGGATTTGATTTAGATTGACTTCAACTTAAAGGTCAGAAGTCAAGCTACATTATATCTGATATAAATTTTTAAAATTATTTGCTGTTTTCCTTATGCATCGACAAGTGTCTATATTATTTCAAGTAAAATAATTGATCATTAAAAACTCTAGCGCTTATAGCTATTCAACTGTTCACATCCACTTACACTATTTTACTTAATCGCTTGCAACCTGTATTTGCAAATGAACTTGCACGTCTAAATTGCTCATAATATTTTGTATTACATCTGGGCTAATCCCCAAACGGATGAACTCAACACGTAAACGTCATATGTGTGCTAATTCAAGTAGTAAAAACGGTATGTAGTGATCAATTAAGCTTTGTTTTATAATTCCAGCTTCCTTCAAACCACTGCATAAATTATATGCAGAAATTTCGAGAGTTTTCTCGCCCATATCTTCAAATAGGGGATCTCCTATTTCAACGCTTCTGTATTAGGTAAAAATACAAAAATCCAACGATGAACATCAACTCTGTTTATATGTGCGTGATGATCCAACAAACATGCTATTGATTCCAAAAAACGCCTGGACGTATCTTGTCAACGTCATCGAAAATAAAAAGCGAGCAAGGACATTTACTTACAGCTTCGCGCACTCTTTTTAAGTTCACTCGCACAGATTTCACCAGTTCCAGTTTTGCCATGAAAAGTTATCACTATCGGCTTTGTGGGTGTCCGCCTCATATCCACGTGTGCCTGCAACGCTGGAAAAGTTGCTGGACAAAAATCCTCATTGCGGCGTATTGCCTAGCAAGGAGGGCGGCTGATATTCCACATACAATAACTCTCATCATTTCACACTTTCCGGTATGAAGAGGCAATACTCAGTGCTTCTCTTCTCTGTACCTGTGCCAAGCGTTTTCGGTACAGCTCCTTGCTGAGAGCGTTGTTCTATAATTCTGCTCCGTACAGTGGTGCCGACGCTACGGACCTCATGATAAATCACCTTGCTGATGGGTTGAGTCTCCATATGTTCGAAATAAGTTGACACAGAGCCGATACGCCTGAAGCAGCTTTATCAAACGTTATCCTTATTTGTTCAGACAAACTCATCTTTGAGTTAATCAGTAACTCCAGGTATTTTACTGATAGTTTCGATTCAACCAGTACTTCTCCAATGCTGATGGTCCTTACTCTGGGGACTCCCTTCTTTGTCAGGATGACCACTTCGGCTTTATCCAGTTCTAGACTGAAGCCGCGAGCAGCCATCCAGTCTCTTACTTGGCGCATTAGCATACCTAATCTAATTTGCGCCTGTTCGACAGTGCGTTCCGCAACTATTGCCGCAACTTCATCCCTATAGCTGATCAAGCGCGACTTATCCGGTAGCTCTAGTCTCAGCAGCCCATCGTACGATGAACCAAGGATAGATCCGTGAGCATCATCCATCCTTCGTCGGCCTTGCATCGCATCATCAAGCAGGCTTCGGTCCTTCAGGTAGTCCCTCAAAAGCCGCATAAGATATTCTGGAACTTGAAAAGAGTTTTCCAGCACATCCAGAATATCCATCCATCTAGCAGAGCTGAAGACATTTCGAACAAAAAATGTCACCAACTGAACCACTTGTCGCTTGGTACGGCTATATGCCTCCGCGTTTTGGCTCGCCCTTACCATCTCTGCAGTTGCATCAATGATAGAGCGTTCTGCTCTAAAGCTGCACTGACGAGGAGATAGGTTCCCAGCAGCTCGAATCTCAACAGTGAGTCTTCTTTTGATAAATTTCTCTAGCACTTTCCCAGCTGTGTCTAGCATGTATAACGGACGGTATGTTGACGACGACCCGGGACTCTCCTACTCATCCAACATTCCGGGAAAACCCCTTCCCGCAGGCAAGCGTTGAATGTACTGAGCAGCAAGTTAGGGCAATGGTGATAGACAAGTTGCGTCACCTCAGCTGAAAGACCGTATGAACCTGGAGTTTTCCTTGTTTTCATTGATAGGCTGGCTCTTCCAGTTCCGGCTGTGTGAAGAGTGCGCACTCGATTGCTGGTTCATACGAATGGGATGGGCGGGGAAGAGTTCCCGCACGATCTCGTCCATCTTTCCTGCTTCATATATGCAGGGTATGCGAAGGCCACCAAGCTTCCATTTCTAAGTTTAAATCATAACTCAACATAGTTATTTTTCAATCACGTTCATCTCAATATCAGCACCAATATTAATAATCGAAATTCAGGGAATTTCAAAGGAAACTCGCATCTTGGCCCTTTATTCATTCGTTCCTGCATGATAATTAGGATCAAGGACCATAATCTCCCAAAAAATTTCAGGCCCCAATATAAAAATTTGATGACCTGCTTCCTATCACAATAGTGAAAATGCAATAACTCTTGAATATAAAACTATGCCACAAGCCTGAAATATCACTAAATTGAAATTGAAAGTATGCTTTATTTCAACTATCCTTTAAGCTAGTTTCAGTTAGCCTTTTGAGGAATAACAATAATTTTATAACAAAAATTTCTGAATGAGTTAAAAGTTGTGTTCATTTTCCATTTCCCGCTTATATTTTTCCAGTTTAAAAGGTAAAAGCCTAAAAATTTTATTTGAACGAATTTAAGTTAGAAGTGGTAACATAAAAATTGCAGATCTTATAGTTTTTGAACATATCTTTCTAGTAATTTGGTCTCATTTCCCTTTTTCATATAGAATAAACAAGAAATTATTTTATACCAAATTTTTGTTGAGTTTTTCATAAGCTGTAAACGATAAATTCAACGTAGATACTCGTAATAGAATAGAAGTTTCCAATTTTGCAAATAATTGTACGGATTTGATTTAGATTGACTTCAACTTAAAGGTCAGAAGTCAAGCTACATTATATCTGATATAAATTTTTAAAATTATTTGCTGTTTTCCTTATGCATCGACAAGTGTCTATATTATTTCAAGTAAAATAATTGATCATTAAAAACTCTAGCGCTTATAGCTATTCAACTGTTCACATCCACTTACACTATTTTACTTAATCGCTTGCAACCTGTATTTGCAAATGAACTTGCACGTCTAAATTGCTCATAATATTTTGAATTACATCTGGGCTAATCCCCAAACGGATGAACTCAACACGTAAACGTCATATGTGTGCTAATTCAAGTAGTAAAAACGGTATGTAGTGATCAATTAAGCTTTGTTTTATAATTCCAGCTTCCTTCAAACCACTGCATAAATTATATGCAGAAATTTCGAGAGTTTTCTCGCCCATATCTTCAAATAGGGGATCTCCTATTTCAACGCTTCTGTATTAGGTAAAAATACAAAAATCCAACGATGAACATCAACTCTGTTTATATGTGCGTGATGAACCAACAAACATGCTATTGATTCCAAAAAACGCCTGGACGTATCTTGTCAACGTCATCGAAAATAAAAAGCGAGCAAGGACATTTACTTACAGCTTCGCGCACTCTTTTTAAGTTCACTCGCACAGATTTCACCAGTTCCAGTTTTGCCATGAAAAGTTATCACTATCGGCTTTGTGGGTGTCCGCCTCATATCCACGTGTGCCTGCAACGCTGGAAAAGTTGCTGGACAAAAATCCTCATTGCGGCGTATTGCCTAGCAAGGAGGGCGGCTGATATTCCACATACAATAACTCTCATCATTTCAGACTTTCCGGTATGAAGAGGCAATACTCAGTGCTTCTCTTCTCTGTACCTGTGCCAAGCGTTTTCGGTACAGCTCCTTGCTGAGAGCGTTGTTCTATAATTCTGCTCCGTACAGTGGTGCCGACGCTACGGACCTCATGATAAATCACCTTGCTGATGGGTTGAGTCTCCATATGTTCGAAATAAGTTGACACAGAGCCGATACGCCTGAAGCAGCTTTATCAAACGTTATCCTTATTTGTTCAGACAAACTCATCTTTGAGTTAATCAGTAACTCCAGGTATTTTACTGATAGTTTCGATTCAACCAGTACTTCTCCAATGCTGATGGTCCTTACTCTGGGGACTCCCTTCTTTGTCAGGATGACCACTTCGGCTTTATCCAGTTCTAGACTGAAGCCGTGAGCAGCCATCCAGTCTCTTACTTGGCGCATTAGCATACCTAATCTAATTTGCGCCTGTTCGACAGTGCGTTCCGCAACTATTGCCGCAACTTCATCCCTATAGCTGATCAAGCGCGACTTATCCGGTAGTTCTAGTCTCAGCAGCCCATCGTACGATGAACCAAGGATAGATCCGTGAGCATCATCCATCCTTCGTCGGCCTTGCATCGCATCATCAAGCAGGCTTCGGTCCTTCAGGTAGTCCCTCAAAAGCCGCATAAGATATTCTGGAACTTGAAAAGAGTTTTCCAGCACATCCAGAATATCCATCCATCTAGCAGAGCTGAAGATATTTCGAACAAAAAATGTCACCAACTGAACCACTTGTCGCTTGGTACGGCTATATGCCTCCGCGTTTTGGCTCGCCCTTACCATCTCTGCAGTTGCATCAATGATAGAGCGTTCTGCTCTAAAGCTGTACTGACGAGGAGATAGGTTCCCAGCAGCTCGAATCTCAACAGTGAGTCTTCTTTTGATAAATTTCTCTAGCACTTTCCCAGCTGTGTCTAGCATGTATAACGGACGGTATGTTGACGACGACCCGGGACTCTCCTACCCCTTATTAATCAGTATGAGTCTCGCTACCTTCCAACATTCCGGGAAAACCCCTTTCCGCAGGCAAGCGTTGAATGTACTGAGCAGCAAGTTAGGGCAATGGTGATAGACAAGTTGCGTCACCTCAGCTGAAAGACCGTATGAACCTGGAGTTTTCCTTGTTTTCATTGATAGGCTGGCTCTTCCAGTTCCGGCTGTGTGAAGAGTGCGCACTCGATTGCTGGTTCATACGAATGGGATGGGCGGGGAAGAGTTCCCGCACGATCTCGTCCATCTTTCCTGCTTCATATATGCAAGGTATGCGAAGGCCACCAAGCTTCCATTTCTAAGTTTAAATCATAACTCAACATAGTTATTTTTCAATCACGTTCATCTCAATATCAGCACCAATATTAATAATCGAAATTCAGGGAATTTCAAAGGAAACTCGCATCTTGGCCCTTTATTCATTCGTTCCTGCATGATAATTAGGATCAAGGACCATAATCTCTCAAAAAATTTCAGGCCCCAATATAAAAACTTGATGACCTGCTTCCTATCACAATAGTGAAAATGCAATAACTCTTGAATATAAAACTATGCCACAAGCCTGAAATATCACTAAATTGAAATTGAAAGTATTTATTTCAACTATCCTTAATATTTTACAAACATAAAGTGAATTTGACATATAAAAATTATTATAAAACTTAGTGGCCACGAGAGTACTATGTATTTCGACGCATCTATTCAACAAAATTATTTTAAATTATCGGTAATGTCAATTACGTAAAAATGACTATTTCTAATAAAATTAATCAAAACAAATGTGATGGAAATCAATCAACCATGTTACAAAAATTGGTGGTCCTCGTGGTGTATTGGATAGAGCACTCATCCCGTTAGCCGAAGATTCCTGGTTCGAATCTTGTTGGCGACTACGAGATTTGTTTCAAGTGATTCTTCGGACGGACAATAAGTCCGTTCAGTTATGATATGTACGGGTTTAAAATCAGAACGTATCGCAGTTGCGTGGACGGACACACGGCCAAATCGTGTTACTGACCATATCACCTTCCCGGCTGCCGATACATTCGTTCAAGATAATGTGATACTCAAATTATCTCTAAGCGAAGACCCAAAAGGCGCTGCAGTGCTAAAGCAAAAAAAAATATATTCCAAAAAGTACATAACATACAATAAACCAATTTTTATTTTTACTTATAACTAAATTGTGCTACCATGAATCCATTAATAGCCGAAGAATACAGCTCGCAAATAAAATATTTTATTCAGTTTTGACGATTTTGAAGACCAGTTTCATACACAGGAAAACAAAGCTTCAAGTATACAAATCTGGGATAAGATATATGTTATGCTATAGGTGCGAATCATGAACCCTAACCCAAGCATCCGCAAACATATTGAGCGCCTTCGAGCGACGGAATCTGACGTGACTAATCGAAGCGAAGCTAGACGGGGACCAATGGCGAATTCGATACAACCATGAGCTGTATGAAATTTTTGACGAGCCTGAGGTCTCAACGATTGTGCAAACTGTAATGGGCTGGCCACGTGAATTGTATGGACGAACAATAGATACCCAAAAAGGTATTCGTTGGGAGAACTGAACGGCGGAGACCAGTAGGGAAACCAAGGAAACGCTGTTCTGACTCGGTCGACGAAGACAGCTCATCGCTGCTTGCATTTCGAAATTGGAGGACGCAGTCAATGGACCGAAACAGTTGGAGGCGTTTGTTGCAGGAAACGAAGGCCCGAGAGGGGCTGTAGTGCTACGAAGAAGAAGAAGGAATCCATAAATTTATCTGAAACGATTCTACTTATTCTACTATAAATAACTGCATCCCCTATAGACTATAAGTTTACAACAATATTCTTAATCTGACTTTAGTATCTTATAATCTAATCTATTTTTATCTATATCGACAAATTGAAAACATACATTCATCTTAAACTAATTTAAATCCAACCTATAGTTCAAATGTTGCTTCTAATCAATAATATTAAACTAATTAATAAAACAAAACATGAGCGTAGCCAAAAAAAAAGCATGTCTTGATTGTTTTTATATGTAATCATCCAGCCATCAATATAGAAATAACCGTCTCCGCTCCATTAACTTCAACAATCCTTGCAACAGAGTATCTCCATCTCAAGTGTTGAACCCTAGGATTCAAATTCAAAGGTTATTCTATCTTCTTGTCGGGCCCGCATATATAAAGGGTGGTCCAAATATAATCACGATGTTAATTGTGTCACACTTTTTTTTGTGGTAGGGATGTGAATGCCATTTATGCACAGAGTGTGGGACTCCCATGCTCGCAAGAAGGCGACTGAACTACCCACTAAACACTTCCCCTGTCAACCAGAGAACCCAGCCTGGAACCGTTTGACACATTACTTCGGGCCAGGTCTCGTTTTGTTACGCCGTGAGGCGCCTTCAAGCTGGCGGACCCCTTTCCTAGCGGGAGGGGTGAGGGGAAGAGGAAGTGCCAGAAAAGCGATCTCCCAGCCCCAGCGCCCCCGGCTGCAGTGAGTCCCTTTTATATTTTAGGACTGCCCGAGCATAATGTGCCACCTGGTTCCATTTGTTAACCGATTCGAGCATCACCGCAACTATATTATCCGGGGTGAGCTCTTCCGTCTCCCTGTAGAGTTCCCTTCGCAGCCTGACCCATTTTGTACGCAAAAAATGTGTGGCAGGCATTGTCCTCCTCTCCTGGGCGAAACCGACAATCGGAGGACCGTGACATACCAATCTTGTGCAGGTAAGACTGAAAACACCCATGCCCGCTCAAAAGCTGGGTCAGATAGAGGTCAGTCTCACCATGCCTTCGATTTAGCCACGGTCTCACATACAGGATGAGGCGCGCACTCTACCTTCCCTTCGTGCAATTCACCCAAGACTGCTGCCAATCGTTGAGCGAGCGCTGTCTCTCCTCGCGGACAACAATCTCCCTCGCATCCTTGTTTCGGCGCAGGTAAATAGAGCGGCGCTCTCTAGCAAGAAGGGTGACAGGTGTCACGCCTGAATAACTCTCACCGCCGGATCAGAGACTACGGATACGAAGATGCAATCCTCAGTGCTCCTCTTCTCTGTACCTATGCTAAACGTTTTCGGTATACCTCCTTCCTGAGAGCGTCGCCCCATACTTCTGCTCCGTACAGTAGCACTAACCCTACAGCACTCATCAAGAGGCGTCTTCTTGATGGGCTGGGTCCCCCTACGTTGGCCATAAGTCGACTCTGAGCCGATACTCCCGAAGCAGCCTTCGCAGCCGTTGCCCTGATTTGCTCAGAGAACCTCATCTTCGAGTCGATCAGTAGCCCCAGGTACTTCACCGATGGCTTCAATTTGATTCGTATGTCTCCAATACTGATCATCCTTACTCTAGGGATTCTCTTTTTTGTCAAGATGACAATTACGGTTTTCTCCAGTGCTAAACTGAGCTCGCGAGCAGTCAATCAGTCCTCGGCGCATTAGCATACCTAGCCTAAGTTGCGCCTGTTCAACGGTGCGTCCGGCGACCAGAGCCGCAACATCATCCGCATAGCCAACCAAGCGCGACTCATCTGGCATTTTGAGTCTCAGTAGCCCGTCCTAAGACACGTTCCGGACCAAGGATAGATCCCTGGGCAATGCCCAATGTAATTTCCATCCTTCGTTGGCCCTGTGTCGTGTCGTAGAGGAGGTATCGGTCCTTTAGGTATTTCCTCAAAACCCGCATTAGATATTCTGGAACTTGAAAAGAGTTTTCCAGCGTATCCAGAATATCCACCCATCTAGCGGAATTGACGGCGTTCCTGACGTCGAGTGTCACCAACAGGACGATCCGTCGCTTGGTGCGACTATGTGCTTCTGCCTTTTGGACCGCGTTCACCACCTCTGCAATCGCATCAATAGTAGAACGTCCTGCTCTAAAGCCGTACTGCCGAGGAGACTCCCCAGCAGCACGAATCGCGTCACTGAGTCTTCCCTTGATGAGTTTCTCTAGCACTTTCCCGGCCGTGTCTAGCATGTATAACAGGCGGTATGCAGACGGCGATTCGGGATTTCTCTTCGCCTTGCTGATCAGCACGAGCCTCGCCACCTTCCATCGTACCGGGAAATCCCCGTCCCGTAGGCAAGTGTTGAATGTCCTGAATGCGAATGTCAGGACAATGGTGATAGACGAGCCACAACACCTCAGCCGGAACACCAGCTGGACCTGGAGCCTTCCTCGCTTTCATTGAGAGGACTGCCTCCTCCAGTTCCGGCTGTGTGAAGAGGGGGCACTCGACTGGTGTTTCGCCATGGACAGCGCGATGGGCGGGGAAGAGTCCCCGCACTATCGCGTCCATCTTTTCCGCGTCAAGTATACAAGGTTTCCGTAGCGCACCAAGCTTCCGCATAACTAGCTTGTAGCCAAGGTCTTGCCAGCAGCGAGCCTTGCTGTTGTTGATCTATTTGCGAAGGCATTTCCGTGCCGACTTACATGCTGCTGCGCGGTTGCATGCCTCGTCACGGTTCCGCGCCCGTTGAGCCGTAGTCGTAATGATGCTCATAGTAGAGTTCACCACGTCTTGAGCTGCCAGTTCTTCCGTCCCTTCCGAAGCTCCCTGCAGCGGGTCACCTGCTGAGTCACACCTTAACGTCAAGTTTTTCGCCCATTTCTTTGTTTCATTGTTTGACAAATTCAACCATGGAGAGGTACACAATTGAGCAGCGCGTTAAGGTTGCTAAAGTCTTTTACAAAAATGGGCGTTCAAATCAAAATGCATTTCGTGCACTTCGTGATTTTTCTGGTCAGTATAATCGACCAAATGTGTTCACAATCGGGAGAATTGTGCGGAAATTTCAGCAAACCGGGTTTATAGGAAATGTGAAATCACCTGTGTATGCTCGCCCA
The DNA here is from genome assembly GCA_963969285.1 of Odontomyia ornata. Classification (NCBI taxonomy): domain Eukaryota; kingdom Metazoa; phylum Arthropoda; class Insecta; order Diptera; family Stratiomyidae; genus Odontomyia; species Odontomyia ornata. Next base: position 232,222,901 of record OZ017738.1, on the reverse strand, counting down.
GTTAATTCTGCGGCAAACATTGCTGTTGTTTGCGATAGTGTGGCAGAAGAGCCGTCAACCTCGACTCGTCGTCATGCTCAACAGCTGAACATCTCACGAACATCACTGATGCAAATTTTGAATAAAGATTTGAATTTACATACTTACAAGGTTCAATTGACTCAAGAGCTGAAGCCTACTGACCATTTCAAGCGTCGGCAATACGCCGAATGGTTGGTTGAACAGACAGAAGGGAATGATGACGTTGCAAAGAAAATCATCTTCAGCGACGAGGCACACTTTCACCTCAGTGGATTCGTTAACAAGCAGAATTGCCGCATTTGGGCTAATGAGAATCCACGAGTGATTGTTGAGAGCCGATGAATCCACAAAGAGTGACTGTTTGGTGTGGTTTATGGGCTGGCGGCGTCATCGGGCCGTACATCTTCGAAAATGAGGACGGCCAAGCAGTTACCGTGAATGGTGTTCCCTATTGCGAGATGATAACGAACTTCTTGTGGCCAGAAAATGAGGTTATGGACCTGGAAGATATGTGGTTCCAACAGGATGGTGTCACTTGCCACACAGCCAACGAAACAATGGCTCTTTTCGCGCGAGAAATTTAATGGCCGTGTTACCTCACGTTGTGGCGATATCACGGTCGTGTGATTTGACACCGTTGGACTTTTTTCTCTGGGGATATTTAAAAGAAAAAGTGTACGTCAATAAGCCAAGAACAATTCAAGAGCTAAAGGATGAGATAATTCAGCATATTAACGTTATTGAACCACAATTATGTCTCAGAGTCTTTGCAAATATGGACCTTCGGATAGAAGTATGCCACCGTAACCGTGGCAAGCATTTGGGCGATATTTTGTTTCACACATAATTGTCATGGATCCTTCTATTATAATAAAAAATATTAACATAATTCTCTGAAAACTTTTTGTTTTATTTATAATGAACATCGTGCGTTTTGGTTGGACCATGATATATAATCGGAGACTGTCGGGATCAAAAGCATAATGGTTCTTACGAGTATATATACAAACGCTTCAAGAGAAATGAAGCCAGTTGAGAGACATGCCTCAATGTACTCGTCGGAAGGGTGGAAGGGCTGCGAAATCCAGGGATCTTCGCACATTTCATTCACAGAGCTCGCCATCTGGATTCGAATGAGCCTCAATATGAATATATCGAATCTCGGTACAGTTATGACTTGATAAATTCTTCAGTTGGTGTTTTTATTATGTTTCAGGCTTTTAAGATAAACAATATGTACATGGATACTTACGCGCTTTGCTCAGTATGATTGCAACATGCCAACATGCTCGTTATAGTATAAATGATGATCGAGATGAACGCCTAGGTATCGAACACCGGATTGATGAGGCTACCGCTCTGACCAGCTTTGACAGCCACAATGTGGAAATCCTTCCAATTGATTTTGAAATCTTAACCAGCCAACCGCAGCTTCGTACAAAATAAAATTGTTTCGCATATCTGTGCATTGATTTTCATTCTCCAACTATTCGTGTAGAACTGGATATCATTGAACGTTTATTGAAGATTCTTTTGAACAACTGACACTTTTCTGTCTGTCGTATAGATAATTGGATCATCAGCGGATGCCACTAATGATTGCGATGGTGATACGTTAAAACATCCCTTCAAAAGACTGCAAATGAAGATTGAAAAAAGAAAAGGCGCAGTAACAGTTTATTGCTGTAGACCAGTCATGACCTTGAAATCACGCATTGTCATCAAATTTTCATTTGTTACAAGAAATGATTTTCCATATATTGGGTGTACAACTTAATAACCGGAATTTGGCGCTAGATCTCCGTACTAACAAATATCGTGAAAGCTCGAACTTTATATATATGTAATTTTAAAGGTACATTTGACAGCTATCAAAATCAGTCAACAAAACGATTTTATCTTGTGTGCTTCATTATTATTTCTCACGATAACTTCGAAAATTGGAAAAAAAGACTGCATTTGCGGGAGGTCCTGTTGGGTCATTTTTTTGTAAAGAAAACTGCTGCGGAAAGTCATCGTTTGCTTGTAGAAGTTTATGGCGTCGATGCTTTAGCGAAAACACAGTGTTTTGAATGGTTTCAACGCTTCAAAAGTGGCGATTTGGACATCAAAGACAAAGAACGCCCAGAACAGCCAAAAAAGTTTGAAGACGAAGAATTGGAGACGCTACTCGATGAGGATTCGTGACAAACGCAAGACGAACTTGCCAAATCGTTGGGAGTGACTCAGCAAGCCATTTCGAAACGTTTCAAAGCCGCCAGATACATTCAGAAGCAAGATAATTGGGTCCCCTATGAGTTTAAGCCGAGAGACGTTGAACGGCGCTTCCGAATGTCTGAAATGCTACTTGAGCGCCATAAAAAGAAATCATTTTGCATCGATCGTGACTGAGGATGAAAAATGGATCCATTATGACAATCCCAAGCGCACAAAGTCATACGTGAAGCCCGGCCAACTAGCCAAATAACGGCGAAGCCAAATATCCATCGCGCCAAGGTTATGCTGTGTATTTGGTGGCATCAGAAGGGGCCGTTATGTTATGAGTTGTTGAAATCGGGCCAGACAATCACAGATGACCTGTACCGAACCCAATTAATACGTTTGAAACGTGTCATCATCGAAAAACGCCCGGAATATGCAACGAAGCTATAATTTTTCATCATGACAACGCTCGGCCGCATGTTGCAAGACCCGTGAAAAACTATTTGGAAAATAGTGGATGGGAAGTTTTGGCCCACTCGCCTTATAGTCCGGACCTTGCTCCGTCTGACTTTCATTTATTTTGCTCGATGCAAAACGCCCTCACCTGAATACGCTTCACTTCATAACAAGGCAGATATATTCGTTTTTGGCCGCCAAGCCGGTGCAATTTTTTTGGGAAGGAATTCATAAATTGCCTGAAAGATTGGGAAATGTTGTAGCTTTCGATGGACAATACTTTGAATAAAATATATTGTTAGATTTTTCCACGATAAAGCATCAAATTTTGCTAAGAAATTTCGGTTAAGTTGTACACCCAATAACATTGCTGTTCCTGGCGAAAAAGTGTGAGGGGAAATTGTTTCTCTGAATAGTTTCCAGCAAATGTCTGAAGTTTCTTTCGTTATCGGTTGTATAGTCGAATGCGTGGTGCGGACCCAAAATTGGCAGTTCGGCACCAACGCATAATTCTCAATATGTGCATTTAACGCTTGATTGAGTTTCACTTGATAGTGTACACCAGTTAATTTGAGTTTTAACCGTTCTTTATCCTACATATCTACGTTTATCTAGTGATGAAGGTACATTTTATTACAAATTGAATGGAATAGGTTATTGTTGGGTTAGAGGCGATTAGCATCGTAAGAAGGTTCAGGATCATTGGGTAGGCTAACATATTATCGCGTGTTATGGTTCGCGGCCAATAATTTTAATGTTCCGGGAAAGTGAAAACGCGCTGTCTTTTAAATTAAGTTAAAAGAGTTTATTTATTAAAAATACACAATTTATGATTTCACTATTTTACAATTCGTCTATCAATTTTTACTTCAACCGTCTATCACTTCAATATCGCTTTTTACTTCGCACTCCTCACTATCGCAGTTTTACTATATCGCGGTTGTAATGAATGATCCCCCCATTCATTCAGCTCGCCTTTATATAGGGTCTCTAGCCGTTCAATCCATTTCTCGTACATTGGCGAATGTTCTGCCGAGAGATACCTGGTATATTCGAGCAGCTTAATGAATGGACCAGTGACGTCACTTTCAGATGTTGATCATGCTTGGTGGGTTCTCGTGGTTTCGAGTAAATTCATTTTGTCGATCATGAGGTTCTTAATGGTTGTGAAAACAATTGCGACAGTAGCTCGCAGAATTATTTGTACATGTAACACTGCCCCCACCTCAGTTCTTCTCGCCCCGAAAAGATGTGTCGCCAGTTGTAGTGAATTCTCCCTGGATGTAATATGGAGCAAGACGGTCCAGGTGCACGATTTTCATTTTGGCTCTTGGCTTACGAATAGTCTTTCCAAAAATGACTTTGGCTGGGGCTTGACTCGTCGATGCATGTTCGGCAATTCTGTACGCCATCAAAAATAGTGGGATATGTCGGTCCCAGTCCCTTTGGTTCTCGTCAACCATCTTGGCCAGATGTTTATTGAGCGTCCCGTCGAAACGTTCGACCATTCCATCGTATTGGGGATGCACACACACACATCGTGGATTCGGATTTTGGGAAGTATCGTTTGCATCCTAAAGGAGCTGCCACCCGCCGTTTCCCATTTCCGCTTGAGTACGCCACCCTCCACCTGAAGCGAGTTCCATTGTACCCAATAGCTTTTCAGGGTTGCGCCATGCATTGAAACGTCTTTCCACTCAGGTCGCCCAGTTGTCTCCTTCCATACGAGCAATGGTCCGATGTCCGATGACCAACCTTCATCGAATTCGGCCGTTATCAATCGCAGATCAACGGTTGGCTCCTTTTCCTCAATCCGTCAGCAATGCTTGTAGTAAGCTGGACATGGACGACGAGATAGGGCGTCAGCATTTCCATGAACTCCGCCCTTCCGATGAACAATTTCGTAGTCGTATGACTGCAATCTTTCGATCCATCTCACAACTTGTCCCTCGGGGTATTTTGAAGTTAAGTAGCCATCTCAGCGATGCATGGTCCGTTCGAAGAACAAATTTCTGGCCATATAGGTACTTGTGGAAGTGCTTGGTGGCCTCTATTATAGCCAATAGCTCCTTCCTGGTCACGCAGTAGTTCCTCTTACTTTTTGAGAGAACTCGACTGTAATACGAGAGGACTCTTTCTTCGCCATCGATCTGCTGGGAGAGTACAGCTCCAATACCTCCGTTGCCTGCATCGGTGTCGACTACAAACATTTTTCCAGGTATTGGATATGCCAGCACGGGTGATTCACACAGCTTCTCCTTCAAGGTCTCGAAGGCTGTCTGGGATTGTTCATTCCAGACATACGGACGATTTTGCTCGGTTAGCTGATGGAGACACTTAGCTATTTTGGCAAAGTCTTTGACGAATCTTCGATAGTAGGTCGCCAGACTCAGGAAACTTCGTATTTGGCGCTTGTTGTTTGGTGTTGGCCAGCTTTTTACGGCTTCAATTTTGCCAGGGTCTGTTTTGACCCCTTCTGCTGATACGACATGTTTCAGGTATTTTACTTCAGCTGCGAAAAGGGTACACTTGTCGGGACTAAGTTTCAGATACACCAAGCAGGTTTTCCAGGTTAGGCCACGTAGCACGTATTCCATCAGGCGTTCGAAAGTGGCTGGAGCATTGCAAAGCCCAAATGGCATCACCACAAATTGGTACAATCCGGTCCCAACTGAAAACGCGGTCTTCTCTCGGTCCTTCTTGTCGATTTCTACCTGCCAGTAGCCACTCTTGAGATCGAGTGTAGAAAACCATTTTGCGTCGGCTAAAGTGTCCATGATGTTAGCGATGCGTGGAAGCGGGTAACTATCTTTCTTAGTGACGTCGTTAAGCTGCCTATAGTCGACACAGAAGCGAGTGCTACCATCCTTTTTCTTTACTAGAACTACTGGCGCAGCCCATGGACTGACAGAAGGCTCGATAACGCCTTGTTTTTCCATGTCCGAGATCAGCGCGCTCACTTCTCCTTGTTTGGCTATAGGGAGACGTCTCGGTGCTTGTCGAATTGGCTTGGCTCCCTGTGTATCTATGACGTGAGTTACCATACTCGTTCGGCCTTGGTCATCCGGGCTTGTTGAGAAGATGTCACTGTACTTGGTGACCAGATCAGAGGCTCGCCTGAATAGCTGCAGTGGCAATTTGACCTGCTTCGATATTGCAGACGTGGATTCCCGGGCTTTGTCTGCGTCTTGTCTCCTTTTCCAATGATGGTCGTGAGTGGCTTCCAATGAGGTGATGGTGGAAACAGGCTCGCAGCTGCCGATGACTTCTCCCGTTTGATGCTCGTGGCTGAGTCTGCGGTGTTGAGGACTCTAACCGGCACGTATCCGATCCTTATAGATCTTACAAGGCTTCGCCCTACGATCAAACTGCGCAATGCGGACGTCTTTGTTGGCTCTATCAGATAAGATCGGTGGTCTCCAGAATCACCATCAAGCTTGGCCCATACAATGCTTTCGGAAGAATTCGGTAGATCAGTGTCGGTACATACTACTACATTCATCTTGGGAATTTAGACGCGCGGATCATCCATCACTACTTCGACATTCTGCCATTTCAATAGCCGTTTCCCCAAATCCAACGTGATTCCATGTGGTCGCAGAAAATAAATAATAATGTTCGCGACCAGAAAATTATGTCGGAACGCAAGGTCTCCCAACTGTATCTGGAGGTTGACCTCTCCATGAACAGGTGCAGTTTCTCCCGTAGCTGTCCGTAGTGAGAAAATTCTGCCCTTGTGAAGTAGTTGCTGTCTCACTAGGTCTGGTCCGATAATCGATCGGGTTGCACAAGTGTCAATTGTTATGGTGCAATTTTCTCCGTCAACTTGACCCGGAAGGCATAAGTCCGCTTCTCCACGATGTAGTCTTGACACGGTGATGGTGGTGCTGGGGACGTCTAAGTTGGCTCTTACATGTTTCCCGACCCCTCTGTTTGAAGGGCTTCCATTCTGGGCTCCTGACTCGGTCTAGATCTTCTCCTAGCTGCACAACCTGGACAGTAGCTCGGTTTTCTTCGCTTCTTGCAGTCTCTTTGTAGGTGCCCCTTCTCTCCGCAATTCCAGCATCTAGGCGGGCCATTTCGCTCAATTTCCACGCGCTCATACCTGCACTCATCTGCCACTACCTCGCGAACCCGGGCAGTAGTACGGCTCACATTTTTCGCTGCCTCAATGTTCAGACTATAAGCAAATGCATCCTTAACCGTTTGCTTTTGAGCTAAACGCACGGCTTGTTGCAGTTCCTGGTTCTTTAATGCACTGATGAATGCTTCTGTCGCTGCGTCATCTCAATGTTCTGGGTCGTAAGCGGGGTAAGCCAAAAGTGTCACTCACTCAATGTCTTGGGCTGGCTGTTGTAAAGTTTCGCCAGACCTCTGCATCCGATGCCGTAGCTGTGACCGATAAATCTGCTTCAGATGATCGTCTCCGTAACGCATGTCGAGCGCATTCATTATAGCAGCCGGGTTTGAGTGCAACTCGACGGGGATAGTCTGCAAAAGCTCGGCAGCTGGGCCTCTTGTAGCAAGAATTAATGCAGTTGCTCGTTCCTGCTCATTCCAGTGATTTGCCCTAGCGGCGGCTTCAAACTGGGTTTTGTAAATGCTCCAGACCGTTTGCCCGTCGAATATTGGTGCTGTCACATTTCTGGATGTGCTTTGCACTGCGGTTATAAGGCACTTCTCATCCAACCTCTTTTGAGTGTAGTGCGTTTAGTGAGTGATTGTGAAGGAAAGTTAACCTATAAAATCAAATTGAAAATTACACTTTGAGTAAAATAAAAGTTTCTCATTTTTGCGATTATAAACTAATTCAAATAGATTTGAGTACAGTAAGACACAATTAATCACCTAAAGTAGAGTATAGTGAAACAACAAGTAAGATCAAAACTAGTTCCTTAGAGTTTGCTCGTCAGAGGTAAGAAGTTTCAATTAATCAATGATATAATGGAAGAACAAATGAATAAAAAAAAGGTACCTCCCGACCCTGGGGAAAGGGAGGAGACTGCTTTGAGAAAAATCAATGAGGAAATAGATGCCAAAAGAATAAAGAGAAACATCAAAGGCGACACCACGTGTAAGGTCAACAGCCTCAATACAAATGCTTATGGTAGTTTCAACGAACCAATGGACACGTCTGAAACGGATAAAACCAGTGAAGTTGCTAACGGTAAACTGTCTAGCGCTCCTAACAACATCGAAAAAACAACAGTAACAGAAACCACGCCAACCATATCCACGCCAATGGAAGACATCGAAAACAAAAACAAAACAGCTAAACCTAAAAACACCATTAAGCAGATGCTGAAAGAACATATGGACACATTAAAGGAAAGCGAAAAACAAGCAGCGGAATCAACGAAAACCGGACATAACATAAATAAATATGACAAAAATGACACGAGGAAAAAATTCATTGCACTAATGGACCTTTCCAAAGAAAAGGTAAATGAAAAAATGAGACTCACCCCAATGGCCTTCTACTCGATGAATAAAAGTATGAACATCAAAAACATCAAGGACATCAAGCAAGTAGGATACAATAGGTTAAAACTGATGTTCAACAAACCCGAGGAAGCCAATGAGGTAATCACGAACGAGAAAATCAAAAACTTCGGAGTGAGAGCGTTCATACCGAACAATTTCATTATGAGACATGGGATAATAAAAGGAGTACTATTAAACATCTCAGAAGAGGAAATAGCTAAAAACGGAATCCCAAGCAACACCCACGGGATGCAACAGAAAAACATAAAGATCGTTAATGTATACAGAATCAAAAGGAGAGATCCAACAAATAGAGAGAACTTCATTCCAACCCAAACAGTTAAGGTATCATTTTCGGGAGAGGAACTTCCTGATGAAATAAGGCTGGACTACCTAAACATACCAGTAGAGTATTATTACCTAAGACCCAAACAATGCACAAAGTGCCTCAGGCTAGGTCATACTCAATATTTCTGTAAGGAGTTTCAAGAAGATGGAGACAAAGAATGTTTGGATAAGGAATGTAAAGTCACTAAATGCTTTTTATGTCGAGACATAAACCACAGCCTATGGATAAAAAATGCCCCAAATGGATCAATTATGACATGGAGGTTAGAGTCTGTTCCATAAGAAACATAACCCTAAAAGAAGCAAGAAACATTCTGAACAACGACAACCAGTTTGAATTACTGAAAGACAACGAATCCATGGACTCAGTGTTCCCACTTCTAACAAAATCAAAATCATCAAACAATAGGAACTCTAACAACGTAATAAAAAAATTGATGCTAACCAAACCTTACACAAAAACAACAAGGACACGCAACACAAGAACAACCGACCATACAACAAACTTCCCAATGAGTAGTCATCTACTGCTACAGTCAAACAACACGCTAATGAAGAAAAACACCCTAGCAGAAAACATTTTCAAATCAGCAAATCAAGTCACAACAATAGAGAAACTAATCAACCTACTAAACAACAACTGTAAAAATCAAACCAACACCAAATACTTACAAATAGAATCAAACTTAATCAAGGAAACAATACAAACACTTACAAACCACTGTCAGAAAAGACTTAATACAAACAACCTACAATATACAGACTGGCTGACAAATAACAACACTTAAAAACATGAATGATTACAAAAATATAAAATTTCTCCAATATAACATCCAAAGCATAACCAAAAATAAAGATGTTATGTACAAAAACAAAATAGACATTGCACTTCTACAGGAAACACTTCTAACAAAAGAATCACCCATCGTAAGAATCAAAAACCACCAACTAATTAACAAAATAAGAACAGAAAAAGAAGGAGGGGGAGTCTCCATAGTAATAAATAATAAAATAAAATTTAAAGAAATACCTCTCAACAACATAGACATTGAGGCAATAATAATCACCACAACTAATCTAAGACCAAATATTAACATCTGCGCGTGCTACTTTCCCTCTGACCTAAGCAGCTCAACTTTCAAAGAACAAATCCATCAAATTATAAAAGTGGTTAACAACAAAAACCTCTTCATTATTGGAGGAGACTTCAATGCAAGGCACAAAGACTGGGGAGACAAAACAAACAATGCAAAAGGAAACACCTTAAATCCGTGTTAAACAAATATAAATTAGCACCCCTCAACACAGGCACGTTCACCTTCTTTAGGAAAACCAATCAACAGACCACACAAATGTCAGTCCCAGACATCACCCTAACAAACAATTTAAACTACTGAAACGAATGGAACACAAAAAAATACAAAACAGGCAAGAGTGAGCATGTCTCCATTGAATTCACACTGCAAGTTGAAAATTGGAACAAAAAGAAAAGACGGATACCAAACAGAAATAAAATCATGGAGGACATCAACACGATCAATTCCACTAACGATCTTGCAGAAAATATGAAGAAAATCATGAGCTAATCAAAATCAACCAGATGAGCGCGAAGAACTTCAAACACAGTCCAAAACCATGGTGGTCAAAAGAGATAAACATCCTATGGAGAGAAAAAACAAAAGCATGGACAAAAATTCCGTAAAATGAAAAGCAACGAAAACGAAGCAAAATTTCTAGAGATACAAAATAAATGGAGACAAACCGTAACTAAAGCAAAAAGAGAACTGTGGGATCAAAAAATTAATGATATAAACCAAAGTGGAGATATATAACAGTTTTGGAATCTGGTCAAAAGATATAAACATCCTATGGAGAGAAAAAACAAAAGCATAGACAAAATTCCGTAAAATGAAAAGCAACGAAAACGAAGCAAAATTTCTAGAGATACAAAATAAATGGAGAGAAACCGTAACTAAAGTAAAAAGAGAACTGTGGAAACAAAAATTAATGATATAAACCAAAGTGGAGATATATAACAGTTTTGGAATCTGGTCAATGCAGTCAAAAACAACAACAACTACAACCCGAGATCGCAATCGGATACAGAAAACAATAAAGACTCTCAAAATAATAAAAAATAAACACCAGGCGCTAAATACCAACTGGACTCCCTACATGCCCAACAACATAGAACCAGCTGAACCCTTTGAAATACACGAACTGCTCACAGTACTAGATAAACGAAAAAAAGACCATCGCCGGGCCTGGATGCAATTGATTACAATATCATAAACTCCCTAAATCATTACAATAAATCAGCGCTACTAAATTCTATAAACGGCAGCTTCAAAAATAACAACATACACAATAAACTAAGAGACATCAAAATCGTACCTATCCTCAAGAAAAACAAACCATTGCACAAAATAGAAAGTTATAGACCTATTTCTCTCATAAGCATTCCGCCATAAGCATTCCGCTGAAAATAGTCAACTGCCTAATTAAAAATAGGATTGCTAGTGACATTGAATACCAAAACATCCTGAGCAATTTCTGTTTTGCATACAGAAAAGGAAAGTCGGCAATCTCATGCATAAACACCGTAATACACCTCCTCAACAAAGACAAGAGAGCGAAAAACATCATGATTATCAACTGTGACATCTCTAGTGCGTATGAGAGAGTAAATATTCCGGAACTCTCTAAAATCATGTCTAACTTCAACATCAAGAATGATTATATCTCGTGGATCTTAAACTTCCTGATGTACAGGAAATTACATCTAGGCAAGGATTCGACCGAAATTAACAATGGACTTCCGCACCGGGACGTACTAAGTCCACTCCTCTTTAACCTCTACACATCTAGCCTACATAAAATCACTGACAGTCAAACTACACTCATTCAATTCGCGGATGACTTCCTAATCATAAGCGAAGGAAAAAACAGACCTAACAACCTCAATAACCTACAAACAAAATTCAACAAGTTCACAGAACTATGCAACAGGCTAAACCTCCCACTGAACTTGGAAAAATCGCAAGCCGTAGAATTCTGCACTAACAAAACTCACCACAACAAAATAAAATATGAAAACAACCAACTAGATTGGGTAAAAAATTTCACCTTGCTAGGGAGAAACTTTCATAGTCAAAATCACTTCAACGAATTCTACAAGAAGTCTCTTAGCATAGCAAACAAAACAATCAACATATCCTTCAAGATCAGTTCCCCCAAACATGGACTTACCCCCAAAAAGGCATAAAACACCTTTAAGTCTCTAATAAGACCGGTAATAGAAAGCAATCTAACTAACCTTGTTCACTCCAACTTACTGTCTAAACAAAATAGACAGTCTGAAAGCCAAAGCCATAAAACGATGTCTCGGGGTCCCTACAACCGCGCCAAATATACTATCGCTTGCTCTAGCCAACGAACTACCAGCCAGACTAAGAGCTGAACAACTCCTGGCCAAAGAAATAGGTAAAAACCTATACCGAAAAGATTTCAAAGAAATGATCTCGGAAAATCAAAAAAACTCAAACTATGCCACAGTATACAAAAAACATGTCGACATCTACAACAACACCTGTTTGGGTTCTGCACTACCAAACCCGCACAACATAAAATTTCAGTTAAATAGCTTCATGCACAACATACCCAACAAATACAAGACTATAAACTACGAAAACTTCAACAACTCGATTGAAGCAGTGTTACAAAACCTCACTAGTAACAAAGCTAATGTATATTTCACGAATGCGGCCAAAAACAAACTAGGTACTGAAATTGCCATACACTGCTATAACTCAAAAAAGATATTAAACCTAACTCTCTACTACTCTTATACTGGATACCAAAAGTGCAAAAATTTCAGTTTCGAATTGGTTGACAAAGCAGCTAAACTGGCCACAATCGAAGGCGAAGAGGTCGACTCATTCTTTGAATGGGACGACTCTATCAAAAAGATTAATGACTCCATCAACATAGAATGGCATGAATATTACCGAAAAAACATCAAAAACCTAGCCCTTGGCTACAAACTGACCTCATTTTCAGAATCAAACCATGGTTCCACGATTTCACACCAAACAGCAACACTCAAAAACAAACAAGCATAATTCTCCTCAACAGAGCCTACAACCACAAAAGATTAAAAAAAGCAAAAATAGTTACATCGCAAGGATGTAAGTGGTGTGACATAACAGACGATCTTGAACACAGAATTCTAAACTGTGAACACTGTGAAACTCTAAGGAACAAGTATGAAATCTTTCAAAATAACTACCCCATAGCAAAATTTTTTAATAAAAACAATGAAAAAGCACTAATTCAATTAATTGCCTTTCTTGAAGAAGCAAACTTAGAGCTTTAACTTCATGCGAATAGTCCTCTCAATTCCCAAAACTAACTTTTAACTTTCCAATAAAAGCACTCGATCCAATAATCTACTAACCATTCCAAACGTATACTAACACACTAACACAGTAAAATCACAAAGCCAGTAAAGAAAAAATAGAAAAAAGCACTATACTACCATAAGTCCCTAGAGGAAACTAATCGATATATCGGTGGCTTGTGCGCATAAGCCATAGCCAATACACACCTAACATAGGTTAGGTAGAAGGAAAAAAAAGCGGTTATAAGCGGGGCTGGTGAGGTGGTTACTACTGCCTTTGCTGCTTCCAATTCCTTTTTCATGTTTTCCATCTCATAGTTCATTCTCTCCTCGACCTGGCTGATCTCAAGGTTGATTCTCTCCTCGACCTGGTATACCTTTTCCTCGACGCATTTAATTTGGTTGTTGAGACTACTGAGCTCCGCTTTTATTTCGGTTGACTGTTTTCCAGCTTCTGTGTGATGTCTGCCTTAATTTCGAACGCTTGTTGGTCTAGCTTCGCTGATTGTGCATTTTCTGGCTCCTTTGGTTTTGGTGTTTCTACTTCTCCACCTTCTGCACCTTTTCCTGCATCTGAGGGCTCACCCGAATCCAGATTCACGCCTTCCGACTCGATCGCGTCACGCAAGCGTGCAATCAGTATGGCTTTTGTACCTTGTGTGGCCAGATTTCGCTGTTCCAACTCCTCCTTGAGCTTCGATATGGTCAATTGATCAATTTTTAGATGAAAGTATCCTGGCATTTTTATTGTTTCGGTTGTTTGTCCACCAGTTTCCACGTTAGTTTTCACTATTGTGCAGTTTAAAAATGTTTAAACGTTTTCACTTCCAAAACTTTCTTTCTCACTTCTTGACACCACTGTCGCGTGTTATGGTCCGCGGCCAATAATTTTGATGTTCCGGGGAAGTGAAATCGCACTGTGTTTTAAATTAAGTTAAAAGAGTTTATTTACTAAAAATGCACAATTTATAATTTCACTATTTTACAATTCGTCTATCAATTTTTACTTCAACCGTCTATCACTTCAATATCGCTTTTTACTTCGCACTCCTCACTATCGCAGTTTTACTATATCGCGGTTGTAATGAATGATCCCCCCATTCATTCAGCTCGCCTTTATATAGGGTCTCTAGTCGTTCAATCCATTTCTCGTACATTGGCAAATGTTCTGCCGAGAGATACCTGGTATATTCGAGCAGCTTAATGAATGGAGCAGTGACGTCACTTTCAGATGTTGATCATGCTTGGTGGGTTCTCGTGGCTTCGAGTAAATTGTTTTGTTGAGCATGTGGTTCTTAATGGTTGTGAAAACAATTGCGACAGTAGCTCGCAGAATTATTTGTACATGTAACAATATGTTTAATTAGTACAATTGTCTTCATAACATGTACAATGGTTTTGCGGTCATAGGACTATCTACTTGGAATTTCATACTTATGATCGATTTAATCAGTCATCAAACACATTCCCATTATGATTTACGCTAATAACATCCACATGCTTACATGCAACTTAATACTCTAATTACCATTTATCGCTCCTGTTTAATTGTAAGTCTGTAATTGGCCAACGGGTTGATATCATTTAAAGTTGAAAACTTTGAAAGTTACGACAATTTTCCGAAAGACCCAAAGTCACATCTCACCCTTTAATAGATAACTAGCGTGCAGCCGCTTCGTAAATGTACTTATAGCCTAATGAGAACAAGCAAGCACGTTCAGTGAGTCTATACAAGTAGCCCTTTAGGGTTCCAACTATGGTATTAATTGATTCTTCTTCCACGAGAATTTTTCGATGATTTCCTTTCACCGCTGAAAGTTTCACCTCGGTTATTTGCATAATTTTCAGCTATTTTACAGCCGCAACTCCAATTGTACTAGCTCGTAGCAAATTTTTATTGGATATAGGAGTATTTTCTTCTGTACCTATTTCATTGATTTTTTCGATTAAATCGTCCTTCTTTATGTTACTTGAGAGACTTGTTGGCTGTTCGGATTTTTGCGGTTTATCTTGTTCTGAAATTGACTCTTGTTTAGTCTGCTATCTTCGTTCTCATCTAGTTCATCTAAAAATGTTTCTTTACGTCGCCCAATAGATTCAATGTTCATTTTGATCTTACTGAGCAAAATTGAAGAAAGAATATGCAAATTGAAGGAATTGGGTGGTATATTTCAAGTCAATTTATTGCGAATTTCACGTTTGGGGGATTTTGAACCAAATGAGGATCGTTTTGACAAAAGGTTTCATAAATTATGCTTTGAAAATATTTAAGTAAAATAAAGTTAATCTAATAAGTCTGCCTTCTCGGGGAATTTTTTTACCAATGTTACATTTCTTTTCAAAAGTTTTCGCCGTTTTTATAATTCATCATTAGCGCGATGTGCCGGATCATAAAAAATAAATTTTCGCAGATACGGATTAAAAGTATCTATAGGTACATCCACGAATACCGATCGTTTCATTTGTTGCTCTATTGCACGTGACTTTGAATCTATCATCTAATGAAATTGAAATAAAACAAGATCATAGTTTTTTTTGGAGTCATGTTGTGTTTCGTTTTGTTTACATTCTAGTAGGACGCAGGGCAGTGTCGAATAAAAAAAGGATCGATATTCACATTTTTATTTCGTGAAACTGTGCTGATACTCGATGTTTTCAATTCAAAAAGCTACAATTCGATCCAGTGGATAGGATATTAAATCTAGTTAATTTAACAATGGTTCTGGCTACAACAATTATTGTATTTCTTAAATAATTAGCTCAACTGAGCATATAATTCACTGATTATACCCTGTAGTCACTAAAAATAGTGATATGGAAAAACTTTGAATAGAAAGAAAAAAATTGTCTCTGAAATACGCTAAAAAGAATAAAATATTTTTGGATGGGGTGCCAAATTAATTTTCTGCATAAATGTGCAGAAGTCAGAAACTTTCATGTTTGCAACGAAGAAAAACGTGTCTGAGGCTGTTTCCAAAATCATTTTACTATACATATACTTTTTAACGCGTTTGAATTTGGTTTGGTTAAGTTTTTTTTTATTTATTTAAAATAATCATTTAAGGTCGTTATTACTTGTTAACTGTTACTATCACAGGTGTCGAATATTTTATTTTAAATAATAAAATGTGTTTGGAAGTTGAAAGTACTGAACTGATCTCAATAATTATGATTGGTATGAAAGATCAGTTCAAGATCATTTTTTCATAAAATGAACTACACTAGCATTAATATATAAGATCCGGTACAAAAGTAACAATTATGAATACGGATATTTTTTCAGCTCGGATATCCGCAGACACGGATCGGCGCATTACTAATTATGCTACGTACGCGTCTTTAATGGCAAGTTAGCGTACTCCCGGCACCCATATTTAAATGGTAGAAGCACAGTATAACTCTCTCTCTCTCTCTCTCAGTTCATCATCTTTGCCCTTAACTTGTAAGCAATTTCGAACAAACGGGTGCTACAAGGCGTTCTGCTGTGTCAACTTCTTTCTACCAATGTGGCGCGCCTGAAATGCTCTCTGCAAAGAAAATAACAACATACCGCGTTGCGATGCTTCTCACCGTATGGAGGAAGTACCCAATAATATTGTGGCATTAGGTAAATTGTATCCACAGTGCACTCCACGTAAATTTTTGAAGGAGAATGGACATTCGGTGCTTTTTTTGCAAAAAGTTTGTCTTGAAATTGGAAATGTGCGTACTTATTTACATCTGATTCGACAGTGTTTTATTACGTGATTGATTTTCTGATTTTATTTATTTTTTACGTGATTACATATTTGATTTCGATTCTGGGCTGAGTGTCATCCTAATTTTCTGAAGTATCATACCGCGCGAGGTTGCGTGATGTAAATAACCCATATTGATTTTTTCATTTGTCAATTCACTTTTTCGCTTTTTGGCTTACTTTTGGATAATATGCTCCGATCTCTTAAAAATTTCGTAAATTGTCGAATATTATACTGAAAATCGAACCCAAAATCAATTCTTCTGTTTTCCTAAAAAACACATATAATTATATATATATATATATATATATATATATATATATATATATATATATATATATATATATATATATATATATATATATATATACTCAAATATATATTATTTGGATATATCGAAGGAAAACAAAGAAGAAGAAGGAATTCTTATCTTCGAAATATTGTATAGTATACACATACTCAAAAAAGTCTGCGTACACTTGCTGGTCGTAGCAAATATATCAATATAAAAACCTTTGCCATTTGTTTATAACTTAAAATCTTTTCTTTATTATATTCATTAAACTATATGGTACATAAATATGTAACTGATCACTCGTTCGCTGTTTAGAATAACCAAAATAAAAAAGTTTCTTCCAAAAAGTCATGAAAATCCATCCAAAAAAGTCTGCGTACACCTGAAAAATTTTATTCATTTTATTTGAAAACCACTATATAAGCTTTCAGATTTTGAACCTTAATATCTAGTAGCATAGCCTTTCCTATAAATGACTTCTTTTAGCCTATTTTGCATGGATTGAACAAGTTTTTGATGTTTCTTCGGCCGATATTTTGTTCCACTCGTTCAAAATAACATTTTTTAATGACTCTTTGCTAGTTATGTCATGCTCTCGAATTTTTCTTTCAAGTAAATCCCACAAATGCTCAATTGGGTTTAAATCTGGTGATTGAGGAGGTGTACCTAAGAGTTTTGGGACGTTGTAGGCCAACCAAAGCCTATTTATTTCAGCTGTATGTTTGGGGTCATTATCGTTCTGAAAGAAAAATGCGTTCCTCAGCCGCAATTTCTCGGCACTTTGCTTAGTATTATTTTTTTAAATATTAAGGTACCCGTATTTATCCATTGTAGCTTCTATGAAAAGAGTTGCCCCACTCCACTGGCTGTCATACACCCCCAAAACATCATACCGCCGCCACCATGCTTTACAGTGGGAATCAAATTTTCTTTACTGAATTCTGTCGAGCGTTTTCTCCATACTAATTTGCATCCTTTCATCCCAAATAAACAAAACATACTTTCGTCCGAAAAAACAACGCTTTCCCAAAATTCTTTTCGCATATTTACATAATTTTTGGCGAATTCCACTCTCTTTCGGCGATTCCGTTCCGATATGAACGGCTTTTTACGTGCAACTCGACTATGGTAACCGCCTTTTCTGAGAATTATGCGCACTGTTCCATCGCTTATTGTTTTATTGTATTTCTTTCTTATATTCTGCGCGATTTGGAACGCGGTTAATCGGGGATTTTGTTTCACAGCATTAATAATACTCCTACGTTCACGTGCTGTAAGTTTGGGAGGACGTCCTGACCGATGCCGTGAAATAATCAAACCGCTATCCTTGTAATTAGCAACAACCCTTTGGACCAAGGAATGGGTTCTCCCAACAAATTTTGCGATTTCACGAAAACTTTTCCCGTTTTCACGCAATTTTACTATGACTTTACGCTCACTAACACTGATTTCCTCATTTTTTACTTCCATATTAAAGAATAGTCTTTTATTCACGCAAAACACACAGACAATTTTCCAATGAAGTACTGTCACGCAGAACAATGAAAAAATGAAGGCATCAACATTACACATTTCGGGGAATCTCCAAATTTTGTGATGTGTACGCAGACTTTTTTGGGGCTGCTCAAAGACTTCCATGTATTGAAATTACTATATGTTCGATTATTTTTGGAATTTTTTAAACAAACCTGCTTCAATACATTTCTTGCAGTTTAGGCTCTTCTATCGAAATGATTAAATCAAGATCACATTATTGATTCATACGATTCCAACATGATTCAGTTTGTACTAATGAGATGTACGCAGACTTTTTTGAGTATGTGTATATGCTCATTTTGAAAACTAAAACACCGAGATAATGAAGAATTTCAAAATAATACTTCGTTTAGTATGTATACAGGTACATATTTGAAATTGAATTACAGAAATGTTACTAAAATAATATTTCCAACAGAAATTTCGAAATTAATAATCTAAATAAATTATTTCAAAAAAAAAGAAAAAAAAAACCCAACTGTTTCAAAAGCCTGAACTGAAAAGCGAAAAACAAGCTCTACATTCTGTAGGTATTTGTAAGAGAAATATATAAAGTACCATGCTATGTTTATTTGTTCGGTACGTCTTAAGCAAATCAAAAAATTTATACTTTCATATAAATAGAACTTGAATGCTGGAGAAGATTTGGCAGGCGGGGACAAGTTAATAGCCCAAGTGATGGTGATGGTTATATTTATATAATAGTATATATTTTTAGTTTGTTTAAAACGTATTGAACAAATAAACATTGCATAGTGAATTTTATGTTGTATGCTCTATAATCTATTAAAATTTGTATGTTAGTAGACTCCAGAGCTTGTTTTTTGCTTTTCAGTTCAGATTTTAAAAGCAGTCGAATTATTGGTGTTTTTTTTTAATAATTTAATTTCTATCAAAATAGTAGGATGACTTTTGTAGATTGTTAACCTTCACAGATTGATTATGCTCTCGTTACTATGGTACTCCAAGAGTTTTTCAAGCAGGTCACTTTTCTTGAGAAAGTTGATGATCTTCGGCTTCAAGTATCCCAACTCCTCTTCGGCAAGGCAGTAGGTTCTTAGTTTATCTCTTGTCCTGTGGAACAGCGCTCCAAAGTGTGTTACAAATTGCACTGGGGTCTCGTTTGAACTCGTTTGAACCTGGACGCGCAGCATGAGCGCTATAATGTACATATATTTGAAATTGGCTTTTTATTACCATTCATTTAATATGTTTATTGTTATAATAATGAAAGATTATTTTCTCATGTTTTCTCTATTTTTTCGTGGATGCCATATTTAAATACATACTATTATACCCTAGATTACTCCCACAGTCCAGAAGTATCTTATGACACCTTATATGTTAAAATCTAGAGCAAGGCACAGAAATAGACATACAAGCATACGAGTATATCTCTATTTTTGGCGGAAGGCATATTTAGATATTATCACTTAAGTCACTCCTACTGTCAAAAGGAAGCTGATGGTACCTTACATGTTAAAATCTGCCAAAACGATGGGTTTACAGATCATGCCAAAGAAAGAGACATAAACACATACCCACGCTTGAAAAAAACCACCCTCCTTCGATAGTTGGGTAAAAACAGTGTTTGTATAGTAAACTGAAGAACTGGAATCCTGAAAAAAGTAACGAAAAAAATTCTGTCCAATTTGAGCGACTTCGATAACCTTTTGAAAGTGTTAATTACAACATGGAAACTTCAAGAAAAGTTTTAGTGAACTTAAGTTGTTCTGGAATTTTTTATCAGAGTCAAAAATTTTAGAAAACAGAGTGAAATTGAGAATTTTTTGCTGGATTGTAGAAAATTACAAAAAATTCGATGAAATTCGAAAATATTGTGTCAGACTATTGAAAGCTCTGAAAAATTCATGTAAATTGTTAAAGGAAGAATATTTTCCTGTACTATCAAAAGAATAGAAAATATGAGTAAAGTTAAGAGCGTTGGAGATTCTGTGCTTTTTATAGTTCAAAAAAGATGTATCCACGTAAAAGCTATGGTCGATACAGCCTACGAAAGATTTTAATTATTTATTTATTTGTATATCAAAAGGATGTCCATCGATGTCCAGTCGAATCTAATAGTTGAAAATGAATGTGAACCAGAAAAAGAAACATGTCAGGTGCAATTAAAGTTTTCTATGGATAAATTATTTCGGCATAGTGAAAATAAATATAGCTTGCTGTATGAATTTAATTTATTGTTTGCAGGTTATTGTTAATATTGAGACAGATTCAGAGCTTCCTGAAGCCTCGTTGTCGCAGAATATCTGTTCTGAAATTTTTATTTGTCCATATGGTATTGCTTTATTTACGCGGAGTTCTCCAGCGCATGGCATAGGCTCGATTGCTGCATTGCAAAATAAAATTTGAACGCCTCCTGAAAACTTAAAGTTTCCTGCATCGGGCCCAAGGAATTTGATATTTCAACCGAAAGCGAAAGAAGATGGTGCATTTTGCAAATGCTGCGTCTTATTTGGTACTCGAGAAGGAGAAATCGGTAAACAAACTCTGGGTTACTTAGTTGCCAATCCCTTTAAAAACTGGAAGAAAGCTCTCAAAACTTTTGAGAAGCATCTTTCCCTTGAATACCACAAAAAATCACTCTTGCCATGCATTTTGTGTGCTGAAATCGAAGATAAAAAAACTTTTTCTATAAACTCTTGAGATTACAAGCGAAGAATGATAAAAACCTGAAACAGCACTTAGAATCTTCACCAAAGAATGCTATGTATATCAGCAACCGAATCCAAAATGAACTTATTACTATTTCACAAAATTTGATTTTCAATAACAAAATAGATCGAATCAATAAATCAAAAGGATTTTCTTTGCTTGGAGATAAAAAGCCGTATACAGGTGGAATAGAACAAGTTTCAATTTGCATTCGATACTTATATGAAGCTGATGGCAAGTTCACTATTTGTGAAGATTTTTGTGCTTCCTATTGTTGATTTCACAGGAACAGGCATAGTCACTGTTTTCCAGTTTCATGGAGCCCAAGCTGTAATCAAAAATATTTACCCATTGGCGCTTTACACGCATTGTGCTGCCCACAGTTTTAATTTAGCATTCAGCCCTGCATGCAATGTAACTGCAATCAAGAATAGCCAGGAAAATTTCTAAGAAGTAAGCGTAATTAGCAAAGAATACAACTTTGAATTGCAAAAGCCAAGGCTCAGCTCGAAACAAACGGATGGCGTCAACGTGATGGCTGACTAAGTTGTAGATTATTATCGTATAACCATCTACATACCATATCTCGTTACATTCATCGCTCATATTTATGTTCGGTTCCTAAGCCATGGCAATATTTTATCAAATTTTTCGTGCCTTTTTCCAAGTAGAATGAAGGCACTCAATGAAACTTCATGTGTACAATTATTTGCACCATACTCCTCAATATTATGTGACAATTCTGAAGAGATATGGGTTAGTGAAGTTCAGATTTGGCGACGATTCATTGCCGGAAGGGACATAAAAAATTCACATGAAGCTGTCGACATTTCTAATGTGATTCATCTCCGAATGTGCATCAAATTCTCCGCGCTATGGCTATTCTTCCTGTCACCACCGCGACAAATGAACGCTCCTTCTCAACATTACATCGTCTTAAAACGTATCTTAGATCGACTATTTCTGAAGATCGGTTAAATGGTTTAGTCTCCCTAAATATAAATCGTGAGGTGGAAATTGATGTGCAAAAAGTTTTAGATGAATTTTTTTCAGTTCCTCGGCGAGTTAATATGTTGACAGTTACTAATATACGCGATTAAATGTATTTGATAATCAAAATACAATTTTTAGTACTTTTTGTCCTCAAATGCTATCCTCCACTCTGTAGTCTGATATAAAAATATTTCAAATTCCCCCTTGAATGATTTCTGCGCACAGGACTTGCACTGGACAAAACATTAATTCCAAGCCCTGTTTGGTGTACAGAAATTGCTCACATTACTTCCCATGATGTCGGATTGGCAGATGTTGTGACGCTGGTACAGGTTCCAGTTGCCTAGAATTCTTTAATAACTTCACTCCAGGTCTCACTAATCAAAGGTAATAACACTTCGGTTACGTGCATATACAACAAGAAATTTACGTACTTTTTGTTTAATCAAATTTTCCCGCGCTGTGTTTCCAGAACTCAAGGCCCATATGCCGTCTTTTAACTCTGATTGCAGGGTGCACCCATCCGCAGCTTTGTAGAAGTTTATGTATGGAGTAGCCACAAATGCAGTTCAATCAAGAGACACCCCTATCAATCTTGCGAACGAGCTGCGATAATGAAGGTTCAATTTGCCCTTGATCGTAAAAGTTCTAGTTGCCTAGAATTCTTTAATAACTTCACTCCAGGTCTCACTAATCAAAGTCAATAACACTTAGGTTACGTACATCTACAATAAGAGATTTACGTACTTTTTGTTTAACCAAAATTTCCGGCGCCGTATTCCCACATGGAAACTTCAAGCGGAACTTAGGCCCATATGTCGTCTTTTAACTCTGATTGCAGGGGTGCACCCGTCCACAGCATTGTAAAAGTTTATGTATGGAGTAGCCACAAATGCAGTTCAATCAAGAGACACCCCTATCAATCTTTCGAACGAGCTGTGATAATGAAGGTTCAATTTGCCCTTGATCGTAAGTTTCATAACTTTTTTAATCAAATTTTGCATGCCGCTACCGCCATCTTTGGTGAACTCCGGTGGAGTCTCGTCGACTCCCGATATTTTATTATTTTTCTCTTATTGTGACGGAACAAACTGCTTGTGGTTTTGGAGGGGCTAGTTACTACGTTTACACTAGAGCAAATTACGTGATTCTGAGCAAGTTTCGTAATTTGCATATAAATCAATATCAAAATATATATTTTTTCACACAATTTGACAATTTACTCGAATAATTAACTTTAACTTTTTTAAAAATCATAAAAATTTTTACACCTGGTAAAATGGTAATTTTCATCCAATTCAACTAATAAAATGCGATGGAAATGTCAAACGAGAACATGCCAACATGCAAACATTTCATCTAATTTGAAAATTAATTATTAAATGCTATTCACCACTTTACACACTTGCTTTGCATGATTGTTCGCAAAATTGTCACAATTTTGAGTTGTTCGTCATAATATGTTATTTTTTGACTTCTAATAAGCTTTTCCACTATTCTTTGGAAATTTTCTTATTCAAATGGAATTTGTTATTGTTGGTAAAGTAACGAAAAATAAAAGTTATTGTAAAGAAGTTTACATCAACCGAATAGTATACATTTGCCGTCAGTTTTTTGGCCATATTAGGTTTCATTTTCACTCATATATTTCGTCGTGTTAAAGCATGTTGTTTTTTTAACGAGTAATCCTTCAGCCATAAAAACTTGAAAATGAATTTGTTAAATAAATGACTTTTAAAAAAAGGTTATAGGAAATCAAAGAATAACCATACAGACTTATAAGTACTCATACATTTTTACTAATGTTATCCTGTAAATATTTTTTTCCTTATACGTTTAGCTAAACTTTTTAATTGGATCATTTCACCCTTTTCACATCAATTTAATGTAAATCTATACGACAAATTTGCTCTACATTTGAAGCTTTATCTAACGTCGCGCGGATATCGATCACTCTTTCGGATGGCTCCGATAGCTTTTTAAATTACTTTTTTTTTATGGAATTGTTTGCAGCTACATATAAATGAGTTGCATATTTTGAATAATAATTTTTCTGAAAAATTATTAGAGAAGAAAAATGTTAGAAGAAGGTGGTTTCGACGTGTGCACTAATTCTCCTCAGGCCATCACACTTAGATACACACCGGTGATGGCGACCACCATGCTCAGAGGTGAGGGAGTAAATTTTTAACTTTTCTACTAATGCAAACTCAATATGTTTTTGTTTCTGCAAGTTATATTCAAGGTAAATTTCTCTTGTAAGTACTTGTATTAGCTAAACTTTTTAATTGGATCATTTCACCCTTTTCACATCAATTTAATGTAAATCTATACGACAAATTTGCTCTACATTTGAAGCTTTATCTAACGTCGCGCGGATATCGATCACTCTTTCGGATGGCTCCGATAGCTTTTTAAATTACTTTTTTTTTTTTATGGAATTGTTTGCAGCTACATATAAATGAGTTGCATATTTTGAATAATAATTTTTCTGAAAAATTATTAGAGAAGAAAAATGTTAGAAGAAGGTGGTTTCGACGTGTGCACTAATTCTCCTCAGGCCATCACACTTAGATACACACCGGTGATGGCGACCACCATGCTCAGAGGTGAGGGAGTAAATTAAAGCTTCAAATGTAGAGCAAATTTGTCGTATAGATTTACATTAAATTGATGTGAAAAGGGTGAAATGATCCAATTAAAAAGTTTAGCTAATACAAGTACTTACAAGAGAAATTTACCTTGAATATAACTTGCAGAAACAAAAACATATTGAGTTTGCATTAGTAGAAAAGTTAAAAATTTACTCCCTCACCTCTGAGCATGGTGGTCGCCATCACCGGTGTGTATCTAAGTGTGATGGCCTGAGGAGAATTAGTGCACACGTCGAAACCACCTTCTTCTAACATTTTTCTTCTCTAATAATTTTTCAGAAAAATTATTATTCAAAATATGCAACTCATTTATATGTAGCTGCAAACAATTCCATAAAAAAAAAGTAATTTAAAAAGCTATCGGAGCCATCCGAAAGAGTGATCGATATCCGCGCGACGTTAGATAAAGCTTCAAATGTAGAGCAAATTTGTCGTATAGATTTACATTAAATTGATGTGAAAAGGGTGAAATGATCCAATTAAAAAGTTTAGCTAATACAAGTACTTACAAGAGAAATTTACCTTGAATATAACTTGCAGAAACAAAAACATATTGAGTTTGCATTAGTAGAAAAGTTAAAAATTTACTCCCTCACCTCTGAGCATGGTGGTCGCCATCACCGGTGTGTATCTAAGTGTGATGGCCTGAGGAGAATTAGTGCACACGTCGAAACCACCTTCTTCTAACATTTTTCTTCTCTAATAATTTTTCAGAAAAATTATTATTCAAAATATGCAACTCATTTATATGTAGCTGCAAACAATTCCATAAAAAAAAGTAATTTATACGTTTAGTTTTTTTTAAACAGATATAAAAAAACTAGTGACACGGTTTTTGCACTTTTTATTATCTGATTTTCATAAGAAAGTTGCTTTTTGAAACTTCTTTGAATGAGTGTTTGTAGTAATCTATCAACATGTGTTCATTCTGTTGACTTTATACTTGGCTTGAACTCAAATATATATGTGATCGTATTTACTAATTTAAACTTAAATTGAGCTGCATATAAAGTCATTGAAAAGTTGGGAGAAGGTGGTTTCGAGGTGAGCCTTAATTTTTTTTCAGGCATCAATCCTATGGGCTCATCATTAGATGCGATTATCAGAAAGGCGAGAGAATGCTACCAAATTATTTCTTTTAATGCAAACTCAGTTGGTTTTTGTAGCTACGAATTATGTTTATGTTCCATTATTTTCAATGCGATGGAATTGCTCTCCTTCCTTGCTTGAAGAGAGTGCGTGTTTGGAAAATCTTTCCAGATGGTATAGGTAACTTTTAAGGATTTACAAACTCTGCGACATATCGCACACTAAGCCATCGTAATTTACGGACATATTATTTCCTAAGAAGTTTTTCATAACACTAACGATAATAATCGATAGACATTATAGGTGTTCTATCGAAAAATCACTTTAAACTTTTTTTTCCCAGAAATTTTCTTTATATGTTAAAACTGTAATGTATATTAAAAAATATGCTCACCATTTTTCCTGTAAATAAATCAATACAACACACTCACCTATCATATGTAAAATTAAATAATAAGATTTATTATTTTGCAACACACTCACCTAGCATACAAAACCCATAATCGAGTTGACACACTTTCGACCCAATACATATCAAGTTACACATGTGCACTTTCGCTTTCACCAATTATGCACTTGCATCATGGGAAAATGCACATGTGAATTAGCGGCACGCGACAAAGCATTTTTCGATGCGTGTGGCGCGTTGGGTATGGGAATACATGCTGAGTGTGTAAATGCATGCACTTTTCATGCACTTTTAGAATGTAAACAACTTGTAAAAATTTAGGTTGTAAGAATACTATAAAAAGAAATGTTTTCAAGAATAAAATTCAATTCTAAACGAGAAATCGTGGTTAGTATTTCGCTGCAGTTTCGTAGCGCCTCCAATATCGTCGATTAATATAAAACGCGCCTAAGACATCAATCCTCGCAAGATTGTCCTTGCATAGGATCAGGCTAGGCACGGCAAATATTTAATCGTTAGGATGAGTATGTGGCCAACAATATCTGCGGCCTCGCCGCTTGTGTAAGGTTTTCAGTATTTTGAAATTCCTCCTTAATCCTAAATAAAATCTAACATTATAGCGCTACTCTACGTAAAACACCAAGCCAAGTTTATCTAATACTTCACATTCTGTTTATTAGGCCTAATTTTATTTGAAATGGGTAATAATTGTTTCTCTCTGGAAACAAAACACGAATACTAATTAGCATAAGTCAAATTGTATTTATATATTTCCGCTCAGTGCTTGAAAACAATTTTTGAGGCAAAAATCTTCCCGGCAAAATAGCGAAAATACCAATAAAGATCGATATGACTTGAGCCTGAGTCAGTGTCCAGAAGAAAAGATGATTTAAAAGAGCAAAATGGAAAAAATGCTCTGTGATGGGAGTGAAGTCTTAAATTTGCTTCTTTTCCAGCATTTAAACATTCACTGTCGTAATCATTTGACAATCCGAAATCAAAACTTGATTGCTATCTTTCCGTACTATGGTCGAATATTCACCTTTTCATACAATTCGTCGCAACTAATTATTGCCGAAGCGTGATACAGACTATATCACCTTCTACTGCTGATACATTCAATCAAGATAACTATCTCTAGGCGAAGCCCTAAACGCACACAATTCACAATTCAAGAACGTGCAGAATTTGTTTTTGGGGGGAATTACGTGCATAATCCCCCCGCAGGTCGACAGGAATACTCTTGAGAGGCTAGCATTTTTTTGTAGTTGGGAGTTGAATGTCATTTATGCACTGAGTGTGGGACTCCTATGCTTGCAAGCGACTGGACTACCCACTAAACACCTCCCCTGTCAACCTGAGAATCCAGCCTGGAACCGTTTGACATATTACTTCGGGCCAGGCCTCGTTTTGTTACGCCGTGAGGCGCCTTCAACCTGATGGATCCCTCTTCTAGGAGGAAAAGATAGCATTAGGGAGCGCCGCTCTCACGGGCCCGAGGATATGGAGGTCACCATGAGGTTCTTCCTGTGATGTCATGAAACGACTCTGACTGAATTTGGATTAAGCTTTGGATAATGAACTTGAATTAATACTTTGAGCTGGCGGATATGATGGTTTGGACCTAGTTGCTTTGAAAGGTAGCGCCGAGGTGATACTCGTGCGTGAACGGCTCCAATCCAACTATCATACTGTCTCCGTTCTGGCAAGGAGCTCGTTAGAAGTTTGCACCACTGGGTTGGCGGTGTCGATTCGGTTGAGATCCATGGGATCAAATAGGCGATTACATACATGAACGGAGATAAAAGCTCCGAGAGAAGACCCAATCAAACTGGAGAAATTTCAACTAAAAAAATATATTTGAAAAACGAAAAAAAAGTACCAACGACGACAAATCGACGACGAATACAACTAAAGTAAATATGGACAAAAACTGAGAACAACGGGCAGCCTTATCCAAACTGAAATTCTTGCGGCGTTCGGGCGCAGTGAAAAAATGATGCGAACGCCAGAGTGTCCTAAAAATGAACAGCGGGGAATTCTGCAGGATGCGTCAAATGTTCACGCGGGGGATGGTTACTGCTGCGATCGCTACCGAAGCGATTGAAGCAAGGATCTTAAATTCCGAAATAATAATCCATCCCGAAGTCCACAAAGTAATCAAGGCAGAAAAAGAAAGGTGTGTCAAGATAAAAGAAGCGCTGTTGTGTGATTTCATCGCCACCGTTGAAAATGTGGGGGAAGTACTGTATTCGGAAATGGAAGCTGATAAATTCTCCTAAGAAAAGAGGTCGCAAAGTGCAATTGCTGTCCAGCGATATCAATAAGAAAGGCTAATTCAAAAAGGAGTAGACATTCTAAAAAGAATAAAATCTGGCCAAAAATCAGCGAAGGTGTAAAGGATGGGCTTCTTGAACTATAGAAGATCCTAGACCGCATAGGGCATTACCGGAGGAGCTGGTCACAGGCCGCAGAAGATAAGGAGGCCGAAGAAGAGCAGAAGGCCGAAAAGAGCAGAAGGCTAAAGAAGCGTTGAGGGCTAAGCCTAAAGGGAATGCCCAATCGAAGGAGATCCCGATAAAAGAAGGAAGGAAGATTTACTTGATGGGCGTGGAATGATAGACTAGGAATTCTAGACAGTGCTGACAAAAAGAGCGAAGAAAGCCCCAAAGAAACTCCTTCAAAAATTACTAGAAAATAAAGTTGGCATGGACGCTCATTAAGGAAAAAGACCTGATGCGAAAAAGGAGAGAAATCGTTGAAAACCAAAGGGAGTGTCACAAGCTTCGGTGTGAGGCTCAACGGGTATGGAACCGTGACGAGGCAGGCAACCGGGTAGCAGCATATAAGTCAGCCAGGAAATGTCTTCGCAAAATGATCAACAACAAGATCTAGTAGACAATGTGAACAAGGATCCCTGGGGCCATGGCTACAAGCTAGTTATGCGGAAGCTTGGTACCCTACGAACGCCTTGCAGGCATCAAGCGGAAAAGATGGACGAGATAGGGTGGGCATTCTTCCCCGCCCATCCCATCCCTGTTGACGTTGTCCACGGTGAAACAGCAATTGAGTGCCCCCTCGTCACACAACCGAAACCGGAAGATGCAGTGCTTTCACTGAAAGCGAGGACGACTCGAGGTCCAGATGGTGTTCCAGCTGAGGTGTTGCGATTTGTCTATCACCATTGTCCTGATTTGCTGCTCAGCACATTCAACGGCTCGTTCTGTTGCTGACACGACGTTCGGAACGTCTTCAACTCCGCTAGATGGGCGGATGTTCTGGATACCTAATGTGGCTTTTGAGGGACTACCTGAAGAACCGAAGCCTACTTTATGATACGACACAGGGCCAACAAAGGATGGAAGTTACAGCGAGTGTTGCCCAGGAATCTATCCTTGATCCGGACCTGCGGAACGTGTCTTACGACAGGCTACTGAGACTGGAGATGCCAGATGAGTCGCGCTTGATCGTCTATGCGGATGATGTTGCGGCTCTGGTCGCTGGACGCACCGTTGAAAAAGCCCAACTCGGGCTGGGTATGCTAATGTGTGAGGGAAGCCAACGGTGAAGTACCTGTGGCTACTGATAGACTCGAAGATGAGTTTCTCTGAACAATTCATTGCAACGGTTGAGAAGGCTTCGGGCGCACCAGCTTTGAGTCACGAAGGCGCTTCTTGATGAATACTGTCGGGTTAGTGCTACTGTTTGGAGCAGATATATGGGGTAACGCTCTCAGTGAGGAGGTGTAGCGAAAACGCTTGTCACAGGTACAGAGAGAGGAGCACTAAGGATTGCATCTTCATGTCCGACAGTTTCTTGATTCGGCGGTGAGAGTTATTGCAAGCGTGATGCCTATCGCCTTCCTTGCTAGAGAGCGCTGCGCTATTTACTTGTGCTGAAACGAGGATGCGAGGGAGAAACAGCGCTCACTCAATGATTGGCAGTAGTCTTAGAGGAATTGAATGAAGGAAACGTGGACTGTGCACCTCATTCCGAATGTGAGATCGTGGCTAAATCGAAGGCATGGTGAAACAGACTTCTATCTGACCCAGATTTTGAGCGGGTATGGGTGTTTTTAGTCTTACTTGCACAATATTACTAAGTCACGGTCCTCAGACTGTATATTTTGCCTAGGAGAGGAAGACGATGCCTGGTACACATTACACGAGTTATTATATAGACGTACACCGAATTTTCGTTGACTTCAAGCAAGCATACGACAGTATTGATCGTAACGTACTGTACCAACTAATGCTTGGTTTTGGCATCCCAGCCAAATTAGTCCGTCTTACCAAAATGACAATGACGTCGACAACCTCCCAAGTCCGCATCAATAACCAACTCTCCGATGCCTTTGACACAAATATCGGACTAAAGCAGGGAGATGGGCTGGCCCCATTGTTATTCAATTTGGCTCTGGAGTACGTCATACGGAAGCTACCTGTCGATACGCGAGGTACATTACTATACAAGTCGAGCCAAGTAGTGGCCTATGCGGACGACATCAACATTCTATCACGGTCACTAACAACTGCCAAAGAACTCTTCCTGAAACTCGACAGCGAAGCAAAACTAGTAGGGCTACAAATCAATGAAAATAAAACAAAGCTCATGACGCAGTCGAGGAAATTACCCCAAATACCCAAAATATCACACTTAGCGAATACAATATCGAAAATGTTAGCGAATTTGTGTATTTAGGCGCTAAAATAACGAAAACGGGCAATGAAAGAGACGAAATACGCCGGAGAATACAGCTCGCAAATAAAATATTTTATTCAGTATTGACGATCTTGAAGACCAGCTGCATACACAGGAAAACAAAGCTCCAAGTATACAAATCTGTGATAAGACCTGTGTTATGCTATGGATGTGAAACATGGACCCTAACCCAAGCATCCGCAAATATATTGAACGCCTTTGAGCGACGGGTCCTGAGGCGAATAATCGGAGCGAAGCTGGACGGGGACCAATGGCGAATTCGATACAACCATGAGCTGTATGAAATTTTTGACGAACCGGAGGTCTCAAGGATTGTAAGACTGCGGAAGCTGCAATGGGCTGGACACATGAATCGTATGGACGAACAACGGATACCCAAAAAGGTATTCGTTGGGAAAACTGAATGCCGGCGGCCAGTGGGAAAACCGAGGAAGCGCTGGTCTGACTCGGTCGACGAAGACAGTTCATCGCTGCTCGGATTTCGGAATTGGAAGACGCGGTCAACGTACCGAGACAGTTGGAGGCGCTGTTTGCAGGATGCGAAGGCCCGAAAGTGGCTGTAGTGCTAAGAAGAAGAAGAAGAACACGAGTTATGCTGCGACGGGCCTTTGCAGAGACACGGGAGAGCTCACTGCGGATTGTATAGTTTCGGTGATGCTTGAATCGGTTGACAAATGGAACCATATAGCACATAATGTTCGGTCATTCCTAAAAGATAAAAGGAACTCACAGCAGTCCAGAACATGGCAGCTGGGAGATCGCTTGTTTGGTCATTCCTCTTCCCTCCCGCTACAAGAGGGATCCCCTGGCTTGAAGGCACCTCACGGCGTAGCAAAATGAAACCTGGCCCGAAGTAATGTGTCAAACGTTTCCAGGCTGGGCTCTCAGCTGAAAGGGGGATGTTTAGTGGGCAGTCCAATCGCTCGCGAGCACGGGAGCCCCACACTCAGTCCGTAAATGGCATTCACCTCCCAATCACAAACAAAAATTACCATAATTGCGCTAAAAATAATGACATGGTCCGCGTGGTGTAGTGGTAAGAGTGCCCGCCTCGTAAGCCGAATGTCCCTGATTTGAATCCCTTTGGTAGCAAAGAGATATGTTTGGAGTGAGCCCGTTCAGTTATGATACGTACTGGTTTCAAATCAGAACGTTATCGCAGCTGGGTGAACGAATCAACGACCAAAGCGTGGTACTGACTTTATCACTTTCTCGAGTGCCGATGCATTCGATCAAGAAAATGAGATACTCTAACTATTTCTAAGCGAAGGCCCGAAATGAGCTATGGTGCTAAAGCCAAAAAGCTCTAAAAATAATAGCAACGTTTATAGCAATAGATAGTGCATTCCATTTGCCCTGTACGTTATGTTTGTAACTCTACAATTGATCGTGTAGAATTTGTTGTTGAGGGAATCATATTCATAGTGATCACTACTATGGGAAATGTAATGCAAGAAATAAGGAAACAACAAAAAGATCCCACAAAAATTACTGTAAAGTTAGTGTTTTAAATAATATAACAATGAATTAATAATAAATTGATTCTTATTACAATACGTATAATTCTGTAATGATTTTCAAAATGCCCGTGTAGGACACGGGTGCCGGTGGTCTGGCACAAGTGTCAGCAAGCTATAAACAACACCGAGCTCAGCTAACTAGCTTCGCTTAACGACCGCGTACGCGTGCTTGACGATCAGCATTTGCGGGATCATATGAGGCAGGTTCTTGTCAAGCCACGAAGCTACACTACAAAATACTTATCACGCGTACTCTACTCTACAAGACGTACCGATCAATTTTTATTATCTTTAGAAATGTTCTATTAGTTGTCAATTAAGCTACTCTATAGTAATTCAATATTTTTTTGCCTCGGTAAAGTTAGCGGGCACGGAGGCTTGAGACAAACGCAGACATTACACAAAAAGCAACCGTTACTTTCTCCGAAAAAGGTCTTTGTATTACAAGGGGAATGTCAAACCTAAAGATGTCAAAGTGGCTGAAGTGAACCACTCATCTCTGCCTAAAGGATGGAAACTTGACGGATGTAGTTTACTTTACACTAGTAAAACAACAAACTAAGCATTTTCGACGAGGTGACCACCTTATCTCTTCAGGAGCAGCCACTCCTGATCACCACGGGGCTGCTCCTGAAGTGTACGCGGTCGTTAAGCGAAGCTAGTTAGCTGAGCTCGGTGTTGTTTATAGCTCGCTGACACTTGTGCCAGATCATCGGCACCCGTGTCCTACACGGGCATTTTGAAAATCATTACAATTCTTATTTCTATATAATAATTCTAAGCTAAAAGAATTTCCGGAACCCTTATACTCAATGACCCACGATCGCAACAGTATCTCCACTGAGTGAGGGGCAGGTCTTTTGGGTTACGATAATTTTTTCCGACTAAACCCATATAATTTGATGGCTTAGAATTAACAATCATCATGGGGATTTTTCAGATTTCTCCGAATCATAGTCACACAAAACTTCAAGTGATGTAGGTTTTCATATACCTGTCATCAAAAATTCTCGTTACCCTCTTTACAAAAACTTCGCACGGTCAATGGCTTAACAATGTTCTCCGTCTTTATCTTCATATAAGTAAAGTATGTTGTTATTAAATTGCGTGGTTGATCGGATAAAAATTCCAATCCAAAAATTAGCCCTGGCAAAGTTCAAAGCACTGGCCAGCGGATTCGATATTTGCCCCGACTACAGCGGGATTTTTTTTGGTAGTTTTTTAAGATTGTTGTTTGTGGGTTAAGTGGTAATTTGTGTCCCTCACGTTTATTGGTAAGTTAAATTAATTAGGTAGGGAAGAGTTAGTATTATGATTTGAGGATAATTGATAGGGAGGGACCACGTGACCCTCTTTATTGTAAAATTTTTATAGTGTAATTTGTATCGATATATTCTCTAGGGATAGATGTCGGTAGTTTCTCAAGGTTTATTAACATGAAATAAAAATGGATATAATTTGAATTTATACCATATATACCTGTATCTTACTGGGGTAAACCTCTTTCAATTAGTGATTAGTATAATTTTGATTATTAGGTATTATTGATATTTGATAAAACAATTGAATGTTAATTATTCGATGCACGTGAATTATTGGGTTGTGGTTCTTTTGCGACCTTTTCTTTTGACTTCAACCTGAGTAAGGTGTTTAGACAAGATGTCTAGTAAAGTTAGGTCGATGTTTTGATTATCTTGCATCGCTAGTGACGAGAAGTTATTTGTAATTCATGTATTATTCTTTCAACATCTGTTGTCTTGCGGGAATTTATTGTTATGGACTTGATGGGGAGTTTGCAGTTTTCCACTGTTTGTTTGTTTTGTTTGATTGCTTCTAATGTTGGTTTTCTCACCAGATGCCATCACTTGAGCATATTTGTGTTTCATTAAGACTTTCCAAACATCTACAGGGTTTTTTGTTAGTCAATTTGGCCTTCTCCAATTTTTCCTTGTCCAATTGAGGAATTGATAATCGCCCTTGCTTCTTTGTTAGTGATATTTAATATGGAGCTGACTTCTATTTCGGGTTTGTATTTAACCCATCTGGGAGATATTGGGTCCGTGGCAACATGCTCATTGCTGTTACATTGAAAACATTTTATATTGTTGCAAGTTCGCTTGCTGTTTTATTTTTACATATGGTGTTGGACTGGCCCAATCTGCAACAGTTCCTGCAGTGTTTGGGTCGAAGTTTGAAATAATCGTCTTTAGCATTGAAGTACGCAAGTTTTAGATAGTCTGAGAGGGTATTACCCGAAACCGTTATTTTAACTGTCAGCCTTCTCAGGTCTTTCCTGTTGAGTCCTGTGGTGTTAATTTTGTTGCAAGGCCTTGCTATTTCAACAAGGTTTTAAAGGTCAAAGTCTAATTCGACATCCCGAATTACACCATACCTGTAGATGATGCTTGAATGAAGGCATTTATGTTCTTTCTCTAAGGACGTCGTTTTCTGTTGCATCGTTGGCTTCATTGGGGGTATCCATAATTACAGGGAAGATTTTTTTTTTGGATTCTGGATCACATCTGTTTGCTTTGCCCTGGACAGGTTAGATTGACTCTTCTTTGAGCTGATGTGTCTACATGTTGCTAGTTGTGTTGTTTCTGTTAACTATTGACACTGGTGGTGTAAAATTGAAGGTTAAGTCTTATGCTATGGAGGTAATTCTAAAATCCTTTTTTTCGCCTGTGCCCGAAACTCGTTGGTGCCCTGCATTAGTCCTTCTTTTTTTCTCATTTTCATTTAGTGCACTGACACTAAATTCATTACTTATTCCAGGGTCAGGAGGACAGTTCCCTGCACCCTGTTCCACTTTTGAACATGTGTTAGTTCACACCAGATTATATTTTTTAGGATCCACCAATTAGTAAAGTAACTAAGGGTACTCAATTTTCTTTATTGGCACTTATGAAAAAGATCATGAGAAACACAGGCACTATTCCGATACATACGATATCTACGGATTTGACTTCATCAATCTACGGTTAACTTAACGCGTTTTCACAAAATAGAAGGGATGTGACCTCTAGTGACGTGTGATAGGAATGAATTAAGCAAAGTATGCATTTGTAGTAAATTCAGACAAATGACATGACATTTTTGTCAATGTATTCACCACAAACGTAACAAAATGTGTTTCGAATGTTTAGACAATACCGAGACATTGAAACATTTGATCCAATAACGATTATAAAATTGATAAAACACTTAGAAAACAATTGTTTTTCTATCACGAAAGCAATCACTTGTATTGAGCATTTTAAACGAAGGTAGTTACGGAATGGAACGTAGTTTCTACGTTAAGTATTTGAGAACAATTGACATCAAAATTTGAACCCAATTATGGTAGCAAAAAAAAATGTGCTTGATTTTTGTAAGTCTGTGATTGTTTCGCATGTGTACAACAAATTTTGTTTTCTTCTATCACATGTTGCTACTTAACAAATTGATTGCTGTGTTTACTAAGAAATTGTTCTATTATTGCAGCTGGTGAGCAAGGAGGAATAATAAAAGACGTGTCAAAATTAAACAGTGAGATTGAAGAAGAGAAATTGCAAACACAAGTAACAGATCCAGCCAACTCGAATAGTGAGGAAGTTTTGAT
Source organism: Odontomyia ornata (assembly GCA_963969285.1). NCBI lineage: Eukaryota > Metazoa > Arthropoda > Insecta > Diptera > Stratiomyidae > Odontomyia > Odontomyia ornata. Next base: position 232,186,759 of record OZ017738.1, on the reverse strand, counting down.
TATGAATACCAAGAATGAAGACCGTGCTGCGAGTTTCTTCGCGCAACCTGGAATTTTAGCCGGTATAATTTTTTTTAAATAGCATTTTTACGATTGATGAAATTACAATAATTTATTATTTTCAGCTGTAATTGGCGGAGCGGTAGTTGGTCTTCTCTGTGCGATTTTAGTAGTTATGTTTATTGTCTACCGAATGAGGAAAAAGGATGAAGGCTCATATGCCTTAGATGAGCCAAAGAGGTCTCCTGCTCTCAACACGTATGCCAAAAATGGCAATAATCGAGAATTTTATGCCTAAAATCCTCTTATTGAGCTAAAGGAATTTGTTTTATAAATTAATATGCATTCACGAATAATATTAATCGCTGCGATAGTATTTCTCCCAATCTTTTCCATCAAACTTTTTAATTGAAATGTAAACGGCAAGCAAAATAACAGGAGATTTATATTGATATCTTCATAAACTCTCAACTTGCTATCATCATTAATATACTGAGTTGAAATCTAACTCACAATTAGCAAAATTGAAGAGACCCAATTCTGTTTGATACCCATGAAATACTGCAAAAATAACAGTTTTAAGTTCTTTGAATATGTTATGAGATAAATTAAAATCAAGAAGCGATCAAAATAAATAGGCTTAGCTCTTATAAATTACAAAACAGACTTTGTCTATCTTTAAATTCACTTCATGTTTTTGCACATGATTTGGTTGCCGTTCCCGATTAGTCAAGCATTTAATATTGTTTAATCAGATTATAAATTATTTTTTTTATATGTTTCATGAGATTTTAAACGTCTTTCAATGTTTAGCCTAAACAAGAATCTCATGTAAATTATATCGTTTTTTATCTTTAGCTGTTAAAAGTCTAAGGGGTCCTGAAGTTTTGTATGTAGCAAGAAACAAGGACTTGGATGAGTTATCAATACCTCTAAATTTTGATCATTCATGATTGTTTCAGCGCTCAATCTGAATTCATGATATGCCTGCAACATCAATGTTTTATTGACCAAAATTTACCACTAGGCGGTTACCAAGCCCGTATAGAATATTCTTCATAAAGTAGGTAAAATCCATTTTGTTCCAATCCTCTGACTTTTAATTAGTTTTGCTATGGCAGTACAATTTTTATTCAAATGATAATCCTATTTTCTAATAGATCAGATCAAAGGTAAATCCATTGTAACTAAGCATCTAAACAGTAAATAAATTTGAAATACAATAGGTACAATTTATTGAGTATTGAAGTATGTAACTAACTTCCATTTATTGATTTGTAGGAAGTATCAAATGTGCAATTATTTTTAAGTTATTTGAAAAAAGTGCTTTAGAACTTCATGAACAGGTGCGCATGAGCAAAATGCTCACGCAGTTCCAAATCATCTTTTTATATATTAAGGATGACATTGTGTTTTGAAAAACTAACTTTTTTTTAAATGAATGAGCTTCAATTAAGCACAAGTGTTACATCAAAAAAGTAACACAACATGCAATTTCCCACATCAATAAACAAGCCTATAAATTTACCCTAACTTTTGGCAGATTTTAGCTTTAGGAGGTTTGAAAGTACCAACTTTTAATATACGTGTATTATGTAGAAGCTTTTTTTTGTCAACTTAACATTCAGGTGGCCTAGGCATGAAAACGATCAACAGCTCTCAGGGCCTTTTCGGATTATTTATTTATTTCAAAAATCAACTTACAGACTAGTAGTCCAATTACAAGTCAATTAATACAATATTTAAATACAAACATCCCCGCAGGGGGAGTGCTGGCTGACAGGAATTCTCTTGGAGGGTAGCATTTTTTGGGGAGCGCCGCCCCCACGGACTCGAGGATATGGGGGGGTGCCGTGAGGCTCCCTCCCGGGATGACAGGTAGCGACCCTGCCTGGATCTGGACTACGTCTTGGACAACGAACTGGAATCCATGCTTTGGGCTGGCGGATATGATGGTTTCGATCTAGTTGCTTTGCACGGTAGCGCGGAGGTCACACTCATGTGTGAATGGCTCCAATTCAATTATCATACCGTCTCCGTCCCGGTAAAACCTTGACAGGCCTTGGAGTACGTTCGAAGTTCGCACCATTGGTTGGTGGTGTAGGATCGATTGAGACGGACTCCCGATTAGCGCTGGTCTGGCTCTGAGCACTTGTCCCCATAAGGGCTTGTGTCAACCCTCGCATGGCCTCTGTGCTCTGCAAAGATAACCATGGGACCAAAAAGGCGACTACACACACGAACGGAGATAGCGGCTCCGAGGGCGATTGTTCATTTCACACAATAAAATGTATACAGTCATGATAACGGAACAACACTCCTTAAACGTACGAAATAAATATGAAGACCTGCATGATCTATTTGCCTCGCGAACAAGAAGACTTTTGTTATGACTATCTTTCAATTACGCAATAATTAATCCACGATCAAATATTTCCCAATCGAATGGATGAGCACAAAATAACATATTCTTCTCTAGTTGCTTCCATTAAATTAAAATACCATGTGTTCTCTATAATTCACAAAAGTAATAATAATGTTTCAAATACAAACACCATTTGGAATGATTGTCAGAGTCCTCTTTTTAATGATCTTGGTTACAATATGAAACGCTTCACAATTCGGTCAAAAAAAAATGTTTTGCTTTCGATACTGTAGAACAAACTTGACAATGTGCAGGGAATGCTAAGAGTTCGATTTCGTGGATTTCTAATCCACGTTTAAGAATGGTATATAGAAGGCATTTGGCACGTATTAACGATTTTTCAAATGACTCCAAAATGTTACCGGGCCATTTAAATCTATTATATGTGAGACTTGATACTTTTTAAATACATGCGTCACCGCTACACAGAAGGTTTTGTGGATGCCCCAATCAATACGTTGATGATCGCGACAGCAGTAGCCTATCAATTTGCATCCTGAAAAAAGATGCAATTCATTTTTTTGCTACACGATTTTTCGATAATGCATACGTTGCATCGGTGGGAATTTATTTTTCGTGTTGGCATGATGAAAGTAATGATTGGCAGTCGATTAGAGTAGAAAGACGTTTCTCTGGACACCGATATTCGTTTAAAGTTTGGCTTTCATTCTTGAGTAGTAGCATAACTACAGAAAACAACAAAACCAAAGAATATTTATCGCCATCCGCTCTTCATTACTGATTTCCATTTTCATTTATCTTTCTGGTGGGAAAGGATCACTTAGATTATTAAAATCTGTCATAAAGATAGACCCCAATGGGGCCCAATGGGGGAAAACACGATTTCTATAGATTTGTATGTTGTAGAATTTCTAACACTATTTCTTCTTCCTTTTCTTAGCACAATATCAAGGGAATGGATATAGAGTAAGACAAATTCCTTTTATCACTAGATCCTACGCCTTTTTTTTTTGTAACACCGAAAGAAAATGAAGTTTTTATCTTCAACGAAGGTCTTTCCTACTAGCCGAACAGAGCGATCGATATCCTCACAAAAAAGACTACACTTCTAATGATTTTACATGTCTCGTACGTTCGAGATTTCCTGACGGAAATCTAAACCGACCTCTCATCGGTTCTAGACGTGGTCATGGAACGTGACAACGGACTGTACCCGTCAGGTCAACAAGTCCAGACATTCCTAATCTACTCCGAGGTGGCTGCTGGCTAGCTAGCTAGTTCAGAGAGGAATTTTGGTCGCGAGCAGACTAAGCCCGAATCACAACACTCAGCCACCTGTTAAAATGCCCAATTTAAAACAAGACGAACAACTTAAAATGCTTCTACTTTCAATTATGCAACTTCGTTCCGCGGAAAAGGAACCACGACAACCGCTGAAAAAATGCGCGTTCCCGAATATTACCGATGCGGTGCCCGAAATAACCTACTCGAATTCAAGCCGAAAAAATCTACTCTAAGGAAAAACGCAAACTCAATCTATGGCACCGCGTACCGATCCGAACCCCACCATTCGCGGATAACTGGAACCTTATCCTCTCGGCGGCATACTTACCTTGCGCCGACATTATCCTGCTGAAAGTGAACGGTTTTGCTGGAAAGGAAAGACGTTAGTTAATTCAGCAATTCATTATAAATTCTGTTTCTTTCGTTTCGATTTAGCAAATGGTGATTACAATTACAAAATAGACTCGTAAAAGTATGTAATGAATAAGCAAAAAAAAAAAAAAAATAAGGTATTGAATATAAAAAAACTAAGTATTACATATAAACAATATTTGACGTCTCATTTATTCCTTGTAGCTTCAATAAATTTTTCTTTTTGTTCGCTATTATTCAAGTTACAATGTAAAAATTGTTGAATGGAGATTCTTCGCTTCACTTAAAAACTATTTACGAAGTATAATATAAATAATTTTCTGTATCGTTTTGGTGTTTGTCGTTTAAGAAAATTGAAAAGAATGCTCCCCGGTCACGGTACAGTTTTGACGATTTATGATAAAAAAACTGACTAATACTTTATACTAATACACCAATTATCCTATAGTTATTATTATTTTCATTCCTTAATGTTTTACTGGGTTTTATTAATGCGTTATCAATGTTGTTTTATTTTATTGAATATTTGTTCAGCTTCGGAAGAAAAATTAAAAGTAAAATTTAAGGAAATTTTTTGTTTGCACTTTTTATTTTGTGTTTTCTAAATGCTCAAAAGAAAGTACAAGTTACATTAAAACGTAGTCTTATTGGAAGAGATCATATTCAAAATGGAATTATAAACTAATTAGAAAGGAAAATATAAATAATTTTTTCCTTTCTCGGACGAGAATTTAAATGATTTCTTTGCTTACTCTTTTTTACTACTTATTGTTCGTAATATAATTCTTAATTGTGTACGCAGAATAAAAGAAAAAAATAGATTAAACAATCCTTGAGCAATGTCTGATAAGAATTTAAACTACTAATATCAGCTCGAACATGAATTAGATTGTCAAATATTTCTTCCGGTTTATTTGAGTTAGTATCGACCGCCTTTTTTTTTGCATTATCTTACATTGATCGTGAACACTTTTTAAAAAATAACTATCCCCCTCTGAATGGAACAAATCTGCATTTTTATACGGAATGACGAATTGGAAATTTATACTTTTAAAGAAAACTTGACAGTCACTAGGACATTAAGAGACCGCCGCAATAGTACGTTGTATTTGACATCTTCATATCTTACTTGTCTTCAATCGCTCCATTTGACGATTGGCACACCACCTGATCGACGCCTCAAATTCGAGCTTCAGAATACTCGCACACGCCAAGCTCCTTCCTGGTTGAGAGGGAATTGCACATCAAATGCCGCGAAACAAGATTCTACGTCTAGCACTCGTTGCGTGTAGACGTGTTTTTAATCGCTCCTGTCGTTAATTTTAAAAATTAATTAATTTTTCACAAAAGTCAGTTTCAAATAATTGAATTAATTTGTACGAGTCAGTCAAAAGCAAGTTTTGATTTTATTGGGGAAGAATTAATCGTCGAAGGCATCGACCAACCAAACCAATAAATCAAGAAAAGGCAACAAACCAAAGACAACTCGGGACTGCTGTATGGAGGAGCCCGACGGCTTCCCTCCGTTGGGGGGCCCCGGGGAGAGTGACGGTGTAAAATTGGCAAGTGTCAACAAGCGGAGACACACGAGCACCCAGGATACCGCAGATGCCGGTCGCAAAACGCAAGTGCTCGAGGATAGACAGGAAGTGTGCCGCCTTCGAAGTGAAATCGAAGAGTTGAAAGCAAGAATTCAAACATACGAAGAAATGTTCAAGACGGCAAAAAAAGTTCAAGAGAGTGGTCCGATACAAAAAATCGAAAAACAGAAGAAAGCTGCAACTCCAATAATAACTGAAGAGGTATTAAGTGCTGGTGGCACCAACGAAAGCCAGAACTACTTTGCGGCGCTGGATGGACTCCAACAGGACATGGAGGTAGACGAAGGTAACAAAGACGATAATTTTATCTTATATTTAAAAATAAAAATAATGAAAGTAGAAATAGGGAGAAGAAACCAGCCCGTAGTTCTGCTGGTCCTCCTCAAAAAGTAGCGAAGAATACCGAGAAAGTTCCGCCAATTAATGTCTTCGGTCAAAGCGGAAAAGACATGGTTCGGCTGTTGGCAGCCGAAAACAAGTTGACAAATTTCGAAATCAAACGAATAAATTCTGAGAAGCTGTCAATTAGAACGAAATCACTGGTTGATTTCAAATCAGCGAAAGATGCTTTGAATTCTGGGGAGGTTCCGCACTTCACCTATACCCCCAAAAGCGAGAAGAACCAGACGTTCTTGCTGAAGGGCTTGGACTGCGGAGAAGATACCGTCGATCTTCTTCAGGTTCTCAAGGAAACAGCACCACAAATCGAGTTTATCTCAGTGAAAACATTCGCGACAAGGTCGACGGTAGAAAAAAAAACTTACCACTTTATTTGGTACAAATAACAAATAAGAGCAGTCCAAGCGCTCTTCAGCAAATCAGGTATTTAAATTTTCGAGTGGTGAGGTGGGAACGCCTCCAGAAGCGAGAAATCAACCAGTGCTATCGCTGCCAACGATTTGGGCATTCGGCTGCCAACTGCGCCATGCATTACCGATGCGTTAAATGCAAAGACGTGCATGCTCCCGGTGAGTGCGAATTGGCTCAGACGGAGCCAAAAGAGAAGTTATATTGTGTGAACTGCGGTATTTTTGGTCACCCGGCATCATATCGAGGATGCTCCCGATATCAGGATGCAAGATTGAAATCTGCCCCAAAGCAAACCCAAATACACCGCAGTGTCTTAGCTCCGAACTTCGTCAAGCCCGGAGTATCATTTGCACAAGCCGCTAGAGGACCAGCAGAAAATGCGGAAAATAGTGTAAATAATGTAAGTGGCAATAATGAGCTGCTTCTTAAAATTTATCAGCAACTAAATTCCTTATCAGAGCGAATCGATAGACAAGATTCGAAAATTAACATTGTTTTTCAGCGTTTAGGACTTTCAAATGCCTCAAAATAAGTTGTCATCCAGCCACATTCCCACGGATAGGATTCGTCTCATCTCGATCAACGTCAACTCCATTGTTACTTTACATCGGCGTGATTATCTCCTTGAATTCATTGCCAGACAAAAGCCTGACATCCTGCTTCTCACCGAAACCCACCTCAATTCATGGCACTCCATGACATTCAACGATTTTGAATTCGTAAGAAACGATAGGGTAATAGGTGATGGGGGAGGTGGCACCGGGATATTGGTACGAAGACCCTATCGTTTCCAAAATATTGAAAAAGTCGAATTCAAAAGCTTTGAATCTCTTGAAGTGTCCGTTATCAAAATCTCACTGCCAGGTGGGGATAACCTCATCGTTATCTCTGCCTATGCAACTGGTGGAACTGTTCTCAAGCTCAAGGAGGAACTCAATTCCTTGTTTGAAATACTCGAATTGAACAGGCTGCATAACTATTATATTCTTGCTGGTGACCTGAACGCCAAGCATACATCATGGCTGAACGCCACCAATAATCCAAGAGGTGTATTCCTGAAATCATGGATAACAGAGAACCAAATTGAATACAGGTGCAATCTTTATGGGTCGGAGTTCCCAACATACCCTAGGACAAATTCATATTTGGACCTTTGCATTGCTGAAGCAAGACTCGAATTCAACTTTAATAGTCCTCAACCGAAACTGCAGGTGCTTCCTTATGATAGCGACCATAACGCAATCGTAATGGAAATCAATCATCACAGGGATGATTTCTTCCTCATTCCAGTTCAACACGAAAATCATCGGTTGAACTTCAAAAAAACAGACTGGGGAAAGTTTCAAAAGAAGTTTAATCGCGAGTACCAGAAGCAATGTCCCCCTTCTGATGGTGGCAACTCTTGCTCAATGGTTCCGAATGACAGGAATCTAACTAACGATGAAATAGATGTCTATTTGTCGAAGTTAGAGAAGCTGACGTTGGAAACGATTGAGAAAGTAGTTCCCAAGATTAAACTTCGAAACAATATGGAAGGATATGAAACACCAACCATCGCAAGGTTGAAAAGATTGAAACGCCTTCTTCTCACACGCGTCAACAATATTTATCGACGATTTTTGGATTACAACCATCCCTCGTTGGCTTTGTTGAAATTACATCTGAAGAATGTCCGGAACTTAATCCGGTCAGACTTCAGGAGTGAGGTCAGCAATCAATGGGCGGAAAAATTGAGGGGTATTAGCCCACAGGACCCAGATGGCGTGTTTGCGAAAGTGAATAGCATATTCCGCAAGAAGTCTCGAGTGAAGGTATCGAATCTTGAAGTCACTAGTGATGAGATAAATCTTCTCGATAGGGCTGGTATCGAAATTGATAGTACGACGCCGGATAGAAATGGAAACAGGATTATTTGTGAAGGATTGGATAAACTTGCCCTGATTGGAACACATTTTGAATTGGTTCATCTACCAAACCCTGAGAGAGGGAATGAAATATTTACAGAGGTCGTTGAAGCAAAAGTTTCCGACTTCAAATCAAGCCTGAACGGCCAATCAATTCTTCATTTCAATGAAACATTAACATCTGACCTCATACCGAGCTTGAATCTAATTGATTATTTTGTCAGCTATGAAGACTTGTGTTTCATATTTCGCAAGATAAACAACAAGAAATCATGTGGTACTGATGGTATTCCAAATGTAGTTCTCCGACATTTGCCTGAGGTTGCTATTAGGAACTATTGCATATTGTTCAACAACCTGTTGAGCAATTCATATTTCCCAAATGAGTGGAAAAAGGCTAAGGTATTTCCGATCTTGAAGAAAGGAAAAGAATCTTCATGCCCCAAAAGCTATCGCCCAATCAGCTTGCTGCCTAACATCAGCAAGGTGTTTGAAGTGATACTCAACAGAGCATTAAACGCCCACATTGAGGAAAATGAGTTGATGCCGAATTGCCAATTTGGTTTTCGTGCCAGGCATTCGACCACACATGCAATAACGAAAGTAACCTCAGACATCTGTTGGAAACTAAATGATAGACAATGTGTTGGAGCATGTCTCATTGATATGGAGAAAGCCTTTGATACGGTATGGTTAGATGGACTTATTTTTAAACTCCTTCAGGACAAGTTCCCCAGACACCTTGTCGCCATGATGTGTAATATGTTATACGGGAAATCGTTTGTTGTAACTGATGGAAATTTGACAACAATGCGCGAGTTCAAGGTCTTGAATGGTCTACAGCAGGGAACAGTTACTGCGCCTCTGCTCTTTTCAATCTTCATTCGCAAGCTATTGAACGGCTTTGATTTTAACGTCTCGCCAACGCGATCATTGGTAGCGTTTGCTGATGATCTGATCATCTATACGGCAGACCGAAAAGCTACAATAGTTCAGAGCAATCTCCAAAAAATGTTCAATGATGTACAGCTGTACACTGACAATTGGCGAATGAAAATCAATGCGCAGAAGTGTGAAACAATCTTGTTTCGGACAACGCTGCAGGGGGTCAGTCAAGACCTGAAACGTAATTGGAAAGATTTCCACATCATGGCTGGTGAGAGTAGTCTAGAACGGGTTCCACATAAATCCTGTGTTCGATACCTCGGTGTTTATCTCGATCAGTATCTGTACTATACTGAACATGTGAAAATCATGCTCAGTAAGGTACTTAAAGTAGTCATGGCCCTTCGAAAGCTCTTTCATTCCAGATACATTGATCAAAAGGTCAAAATTATCTGTTACAAGACCCTGGTTAGACCAGTTTTGACATATGGATGTCAGATCTGGTACAACCAGAGCGCTAGTACTATGGAAAAATTAAGAGTTTTCGAAAGGAAATGTCTTCGTGCATGTACTGGTTTGTACAGAAAGCCTGAGACGGATTGGAAACATTATATATCGAATAGAAGAATTTATCAAACTGCTGAAGTGACGAGGGTCGATATCTTCATATTGAGACTTCTTCGGAATCATATCGCAAGATCTGTGACTGTGAGTGATAACCCTTGGATTTCACAGCCGTTCCACCCTACAGACGGGTATATAGCGACTTGCCTCGCTACTGGCTTCATTCCTCCAGAAGCATTCGTGTATTTGGACATGAATCGATATGTTTTTGATTCTGACGGCGTCCCAGTCATATATCACATATATCGACGGGCCACCGATAAGAAGATAAAATATCCTCCTAATTTGAGTTCACGAGACCAACGATTTCAATGGAGATACTCATTTGCTAGATTCGTTGAAGCTGATCGAGTTGAGACGGGGCAATCTAGGTATTGGTGGCTGAATGACAATGTCTAAATTATTCGTGTTTATTTTCAGTTTTTGTGTTCTTCGTTATTTAGTTTTTGAGTTTCAGCTCATTAATGCTACATTTAGTGTTGTTGTTTATTTTTGTTAAAAATTAGGTATAGGTTAGGTATATGTAATGTTTAGAGATAAGATTAAACACTTAGGTTAGGAACATTGTTATTGATTTTTTTAGTATAAGATAAAGTTTTTGATTGTATTTTATTAGAAATAAGTTACAACATATTAGGTGTAGGATCAAAGTTTCACTGTTGTGTTTTGATTTTAAATAATTTTAGGATAGTGTTGGTTGGTTTTTTCTCCTTTTTCCAATTAAATTTTAAAAATATGTAATAATCGTAATTAATTGAATTTGCTATGGTTCCCTTTTTTTGATGATATGAGTTAACGATAACGTACAAATTTAGAGAGCCATTTGGGCCATTAAGTTTTTTGATTGTTATTGTTTGGAATTTGCTTTATATTCTTTTAAAATTTATAACGATTAGTATTAAATAAAGCGCTTTTGACATTATGCCGCGAAACAACTCGCAATACACCTCCCGCCCAGACAATTTGTTTCATAACCTCTCAGATACACAGTCCCTTGTGATTTCAAATTTCCTTCGGAATGCATTGGCCTTCTACGGGTGGGGAGATTTTTCAAGGCTGGTCGAATGATGTGGCACTTCGACAGCGAGGGAACAATTCTCGTAGTTGCGATATGCTATTATAGTGCGCAAATTAGATTAAATGAGAATAGCAAATGTTGAATCATAGAGATTCCGCCATTCCATTTACCACGAACAAAATGGCGCGGGGGGCGTACCGACGAGTGACGGTGATTTCTCTCGCCCTATCACTTCGAATCCGGCCCATCTACAAGCGTCGCTAACAGGATAAACATAACCAAAAATAAAACGCAAACGAGAAATAAAAAAAAAGGCGTATTGGTCGCTGCATAGGCAAGAAAAGGCTCACGAAGTCACGGCACCATACACAAACGTCCAGAAAAGACCCCGACGATCGGAAAATCATCCAACAATTTCAGTATTTTTCACTTAACGAGCGGCAAATTTTTATAATTTACAGTTGGATTACTATCGGTCTACATTGTCGTAATTAAATGCTAGTAGTTATTCACTGACTAGCTACGGATAAGATTAAAGGTAAAGGTAGGTAAATGTTATTACTTCTAGAGAAGTGAACACGCACGACACCCGTCGACGACAGTGGCGTAGCATGTAGGGATCTGCTGGTCGACGTCAGTAGCGTAGAGTCAGAGCATATCTACTAAATAGCAGCTGCAATTCGAACAAATTTTCTTCCTTACGGTACTTATGGAGTAGAGAGAATTAGACTAAAAGTGCGTATGTATGGTAAACAAAAACTTGAATTTGCATGCAATTTTACCAACACAAGGTAAACTTTAATCCATCTTTTACACGTTTATTTGCCTCGCTTTTCATTTTGACAGCTCCTCGATTGCAGGTGCTAGTTAGTATATATGCTCTGGTAGAGTGTAGAGATCTGCTGGTCGACGTCAGTGGCATAGGGTGTAGATATCTGCTGGTCGCCGTCAGTGGCGAGGGTGTAGAGATCGAGGTTATCACACACTCCCGACACAAATCGCATGCAAAAACTTCGACCAGCGTTCCTCGTTCCTCAATCCCAACTCAACTTACTCTCCGCTTTCTCTTTTTTCCCGCATACCACGCTTGCTGTTTTTCAGACTACTTTGCTGTTTAGCTGACAACGCTTGCATTTTTCAACTTCGCGCAGGATTTTATCATCCATAGCGTCGTCAGCGAAGTTTGCTAATCTGCAGGCGTGCATCAACTGTAAGTTGTATGACCCGTATAAAAGTTCAAATATAAGCGGGAAATTCAATTTGATTTGCAATACAGGCAAGTAGTAAGGCAATGTGGTATAACGATGCGGTAATGCGATACGATAATTATATCATATAATTTTTTTTGTGTGTTTGGGAGATGAATGCCATTTATGCACAAAGTGTGGGACTCCCATGAAGACGACTGGAGTACCCACTAAACACCTCCCCTGTCAACCTGAGAACCTACAGCGGTTTCGTTGCCACACGCCATCACCTACAGGGCATGTTGATAGCCAATGATGGCCCGGGTGAAAGAATAAGTGTTTCTTTCACTTAGGAGACTGGCACCATTATTCTTAACACTTTGGATGAGAATCTTTCCTGGAACCGTTTGACACATTACTTCGGGCCAGGTCTCGTTTTTTTATGCCGTGAGGCGCCTTCAAGCTGGATGATCCCTCTTCTATCGGAAGGGGAGAGGGAAAGAGGAAGTGCCAGAAAAGCCATTCCCCACCCCCAACGCCCCCGGCTGCTGTGAGTCCCTTTTACCTTTTAGGACTATCGGAGCATAATGTGCCACCTGGTTCCATTTGTCAACCGATTCGAGCATCACCGCGACTATATTATCCGGGGTGAGCTTTCCCGTCTCCCTATAGAGTTCCCTTCGCAGCCTGACCCATTTTATGCACGCAAAAAATGTGTGGCAGGCATCGTCTTCCTCCCCTGGGCAAAACCGACACTCGGAGGACCGTGACTTACCAATCTTGTGCAGGTAAGACTGAAAACACCCCTGCCCGCTCAAAAGCTGGGTCAGATAGAGGTCAGTCTCACCAAGCCTTCGATTTAGCCATGGTCTCACATTCGGGATGAAGCGCGCAGTCCACCTTTCTTTAGTGCAATTCACCCAAGACTGGTGCCAATCATTGAGTGAGCACTGTCTCTCCTCGCGGACAACCATCTCCCTCGCATCCTCGTTTCGGCGCAGGTAAATAGCGCGGCGCTCTCTAGCAAGGAGACCGACAGGTATCACGCCTGCAATGACCTTCACCGCCGAATCAGACACCGTCGAATACGAAAATGCAATCCTCAGTGCTCCTCTTCTCTGAGAGCATTGCCCCATACTTCTGCTCCATACAGTAGCATTGAGTCTACAGCACTCATCAAGAGGCGTCTTCTTGATAGACTGAGTCCCCCTACGTTGGCCATAAGTCGACTCAGAGCCGATGATCTTGGAGCAGCCTTCTCAGCCGTTGCCCTGATTTGCTTAGAGAAATTCATCTTCGAGTCGATCAGTAGCCCCAGGTACTTCACCGCAGGCTTCGATTCGATTCGCAAGTCTCCGATACTGATCATCCATGCTCTAGGGATTCTCCTTTTTGTCAAGATGACCACTTCAGTTTCTGCTAAACTGAGCCCGCGAGCAGTCATCCAGTCTCTCACTCGGCGCATTAGCATACCTAGCCTAAGTTGTGCTTGTTCAACGGTCCGTCCAGTGACCAGAGCCGCAACATATCCGCATAGCCGATCAAGCGCGACTCATTTGGTATCTCCAGTCTCAATAGGCCGGCGTAAGACACGTTCGACAGGTCCGCACCAAGGATAGATCCCTGGGCAACACCCGATGTAATAGCCATCCTTCGTTGGCCCTGTCGCGTATCGTAGTGCAGGCTTCGGTCCTTCAGGTAGTTCCTCAAAAGCAGCATTAGATATTCTGGAACTTGAAAAGGGTTTTCCAGCGTATCCAGAATATCCACCCATCTAGCGGAGTTGAAGGCTTTCCTGACGTCGAGTGTCACCAACAGGATGATCCGTCGCTCGGCGCCACTATGTGCCTCTGCCTTTTGGACCGCACTCACCACCTCTGCAATCGCATCAATGGTAGAACGTCCTGCTCTAAAGCCGTACTGTCGAGGAGATAGGTCCCCAGCAACATGTAGTAATCGAGCAGTTAAAGGGTTAAAGAAAACTCAAGCATAAAATGTCCCAGATCAACTAAAACGATCGAACTGATACGACTGCAGATTGAACTGGAACAATTTCAGATTGAACTAGAACAATTTGCAATCGAACTGGTACGATTTGAGATTGATCTGGTACGATGGAAGACTTTTGACAGCTGCAGTTGTCATTGCAGGAGAAGAAAGATTTTTCAGATAACCCACGTTTGGGAATTAGTGCCCGATAGTTGTTTAGTAGTTTTATTTTCTGGCCTGTGCTTAATTTGTTTAGCGCATGTCCATCGCGAATGTGCCAAATTTCGCCCCTTTGCTGATGCAATGAATTGTGCTGAGGATACGGCACAGGACGGACTTGCACACATGGGAGTTCAGCTCGCGACATACTAAACGTTCTTCCCTGGCGGTTGACAGTTTTGAACCCGCACCGCGAGAGAGGTGATCTGACCTACGTGACTACAAGCAATCAGCGTATTCCGCGCTTCCGTGGTTCCATTGAAAGGCCAAAGGACTTGAACATCAACTCCGACCAACCCGACCATTTCGACCGGTTTCTTGTTTTCCATTTGGTTTGGTTTGTTTTGGCAGTGAACGATTCGCGGAATCCCTCGCGAAACGTGACTTGGAGCTTCCTGTCTTGCAAGGCCAAAATTCTGAGTAGCTGAAAGCGTTTTCGACTAGTTGACCCGAAAGTAGTGCGACGCAACGGCAACTGCAGAAAATAGTTCGACATAGGGAAACAAGAAAACCACACACAACTCATCCTCATCATACGTACATCCTGCACTTAACTAGGAGCGAGCGAAAGGGCACAATCGTGCGAGCTCCCTATCCACATCACATTCGCCAGCAGGAAACAGTTTACTGGACTGCATTCCGGGCACCATTCCGTCTCCCACACATCGATGCAATCAATTGAACGCCAGTGCCTTATTCCGGGACACAATCTTGAGAATCAGCGAATTAAGTGAAACTGCCGCCCACGACTCCCAAGCAATTGGAATTGAGAACGGGAACAGGAATTAATATCTAGGACTCGGTTTCTTCACTTGTAAACAACAACATTGAATCCTCCCTGTTTTTCGCTGGCTGCCGCTTGAGGCGAGCGTAGACGTTGCGAAAGATTCGCATGCATTTGGGTTAGACGACATTGAAGGAGCAGAAAAGTGAAAGAGCTCCCGCGCTAGTGTTTTGGCAACGCATCCTTCGCTTGCGTTGCTTTGAAATTGATTTAGACAAGTGCCTGGCGGTGACCTAGTGAACAAACGCCAGAATCTACATACGAGTGTTGGGCATTACAAAGTGTAACGGTTCGATCTGAGACGAAAACTCGAAATCCTGTTGAAATCAAACCCAAGAAAAGTTGCCAAAGTGCTTATTGAATTAACGCCAAGTTTCTCTAGTTCAGCTAAAAAGAAAATTGCATTTCAGGACCATCTGCATCGTCGTCGAGCGCTCGGAGGACCATGCGGGTGAGTACCCTTTTGTTGCCTTAATTTTGCATATATATTTTTTAAATGTTGTATTTAATTCCTTTTTTTTTCATATATATCTTAACTTTGGCATTTAATTCTTTTTTGTCTCTTTTTCCATGTATATTTTAAATGTTGTATTTAATTCTTTTTTTTCCATATATATTTTTAAATTTTGTATTTAATTCCCTTTTTTGTTCATATATAGTTTAAATGTTACAGTTAATTCTTTTTTCTATATATTTTTAAATTTTGTATTTAATTCCTTTTTTTATATATAGTTTAAATGTTGCAGTTAATTCTTTTTTTTCCATATATACTTTAAATTCTGTATATAATTCTTTTTTTTTCATATATATTTTAAATTTTGCATTAAATTTTTCTTTCCTATAGATTTCACATTTTTGCCTTATGGTTTTCTTTAAATTGCTTTCTTGTCGTAATTTGGTTTCTTTTTTTTAAATTAGTATTTTTATAAGAACAAAGAAAATGAAAATAATGAATTACTAAAATCAGAAAACCTTCGGTCTTTTCATTCCTGTGGAACTCTGACCGGGTATAGGACCCGGTACGGTGGCAGGCTGCCCCCTAAAAACATGAGCCAGCCGCCGGGTACTTAATTAATCGTTTTCGTTTCAGGTGACCTCGCGGGTTGAGTGGTCCAAGCAGAGTGCCTCTTTATGGCATAGCGTTATGCAATCAAATTGTATAATTCTATGGCATAAATTGGTCACCGGGGTACTCCCCTTCTGATGGGAAAGTTCATGCAATTCAAGTTGTATGAGTTTTCCACTCAGAAGAGGAATACCTGGCCACTGCAACAAAATATATATGGATTTATTCCGGTTGGGTGGGTGCGAAGGGGCTCCATCACCACCCGGTTGCCCCTCTTTCATTTGTGGGCCATGAGCTTCGTCGGGTAATGACGAGGTTACCCCAAGTCCGCCTTTCTTCTCAGGTTCCTCTTGTTTTCATAACAAATACTCTCTCCCTCGGTGTAGTTATCTACGCTTTTTGCGACTTCGGTCGCCTCGTGAGCAACATCCAATTCGTGAGTGCGAAATTTTTTTGTAGTGGGTCCTCGTGCTGGGGAAATGAACCCGCCCCACGACACCGCAATGCTAGCCTGCCAGCGCATTCACGCGTCTCCAGACGAGGGCATTCTCGGCAGATATTGTCATCTTCTTCTGCCGAGGCAGCAGAACATCGCTGCAGTCCTTTACGGACTTATTGAAACTTCTATATTCACTACAAATGGCGCCCAACGTGGGGCCCGAAATACCCGGCTGTATCATCAGTCGTGAGCACGAGACAGTCCATCGTCTCTAGGTGTCCCCACAAGGTGTTAGGATTATTGGCGGGTAGGTAACTCCCGAGGGTTTTTGCACTGATCGTGCCCCAGCAACTAGTAACTTCCGGACGTGTGTTGTCTTTGGACATCAATATCGTTTGGTCCTGCTTTTGATTTATACTTTGGTGGTTTACCACCATTGTATAACTAGTAAGGCCAAATGATATTAGAGTCCCTATTTGTGTTCGGAAGTTATTATCTCAACATTCATTTTGCGGAGGATTCTGATCCGCTCCCCAAACCAGCGGTGCCTGGGTGTCTTAAATTACATGGATTTTGATTTCATGTGATTGGCTGATTAGCTAATCCATGACTATCCATGACAAGACACGCGCTGCTTGTGGATCAGAATTCAACCCTGGGCTGACAAGTGCTAACTTGAAAAACTTGCGGATGAGGGAGCACTTCTGAACCCTGATTCTCATGGTGCCGCAAGAGAGTTGTCCCTGAAACACTACAGAAGGAATGTGCCATTGGTGTCCTTGCTTGGGAAGAAGGACGGAATGGAAAGACCGACTATTTTGTTTGATAACTTTTGATATCGTCAATTAGAAAAATTTCTTCATACCTTCTTTTTTTTTGCGAGGTTCTGTTATAGTTCGCCACTGACGGCCACATAAGAATTCTATAGTTTGCATTAAATCTTTTCACATTTTCTTTCATTATTTATATATATTCATTTAGGTATTTAGTTAGCAAAATTAAATTGCATTTAGCATGTCGACCAAACGCACGCCAGACAAGCGCAGGTTGCGTTCGGAAGCGGGGCCCACGGCATTATGCGTCATCTGCCAGCAGGCGCGAAATGATGGAACGTCCGTACAAACGTTGGCGTGCGGACATGAGTTTCATGAAGCCTGTGTGACCCAGCATTTATTAGTTAGCCGGACTTGCCCTTTATGCCGACAACCAGCCACCTCAGCGGATCGACCTTCCAGCCACCTAGAGCTTCCAGCTGCTCAAGGGGCGGTGCCCAAACCAAAGGACCGGCGGGAGCAGGTTCCAACAGCGGCTGATGAGCCTGACTTAATGGGCCGAGCCGAAGCAGTGCCACCTGCGGAAGAGCCAAGAGCCACTGTGGCTGTGGAGGCGACAGTCCTACAGGATTTAATGGCGCTCATGCAGGACCTGACCACCCGGGTAGCCTCGCTGGAAAGCCAAAAGGAGAATCCAGTACCACCTTGGCCAAGAACGCCTCCGATGTGGGATTCGTACCCAAATCCATGGGATTTTCCGGTAGACTCGCGGCGCGATCACGAACGAATCCGGCCCGGTGCGGCAATGAATCCGTTGGCTCCAGTGTACCGGCCCCGACTGAGCCAAGCACCGCCACCAACTCAGGCTTCAGTGATTCCGCCGGACCAACGCATCCATCCACACGCTACGTATCGGCTGAAGCCGACGCAGATCCCCAGCATCATCCAGGGCTGGAATCTGCATTTCAGCGGGGAACCCAACACCATAACTGTGGAGGTTTTCATTGGTCGGGTGGAGTCGCTGATTGAGCAAATGCTAGCAGGAGATCACACGGTGCTCGCAGGATATTTGCCAATGCTGCTTAGGGGCTAAGGATACGGAGAAGAGCGATCCCTATCCGCTGCTTCAGATGCTTCCAATACGGACACACCGCGTATGGCTGTAGGGGACCCGACAGGAGATCTCTGTGCTACGAATGTGGTGAAACGGGGCACAAAAGGAAGGAGTGCACGAACGAGGCAAAATGCATTCTTTGCAAGGATGCTAAGCTAACACCCGGCGACCTCAAACATGAGCCGGGGACAGGGAGATGCTGGGTTTTCAAGGAGGTCCTAACTAAAGCCAAATCGTTACTCAAATGATCCGTATCCTGCAGGTCAATTTGCACCGAAGCACAAACGCCCAGGACCTACTTGAGCAGTTTGCGAGGAATAAGAAAGCTGACCTCCTGTTGCTGAGCGAGCAACATCATAACAAGGACTCGCAAGTGTGGTACCCTGACAAATCTAGTACCTCGGCCATCTGGGTTCGAGACAGCGCCCATCTTCAGGTGCAGGGCCATGGACGCGGGGATGGTTTTGTGTGGGTGCGGTGTTCAGGGATAACATATTTCAGTGTTTATCTGACGCCTAATGAGGCAATGCGATCTTTTCGAACCAAACTCGATGTCCTGGAGGACGCTGTCTCGAACACAGAGGGCCACATGCTGGTCGGGGGAGACTTCAACGCTAGAGCCATTGAATGGGGTATGCCACAATCCGACCCAAGGGGAAAGAAAATCTTGGACATGGCGGCCAGAACAGCGCTTTTTGTCCTAAATACTGGTAACACCCCTACTTTCCGCCGCTGGGGTTGCGTAGGAACCATACCCGATGTGACACTCGCTTCGGAGTCCCTGGTACCTAGAGTACACAACTGGCGAGTACTAGAGGACTACTCGGCTAGTGATCACCAGTATATAGCGGTTGAGATTCACGACAGTGCCACTCTGCGTGCATATGCCCAAACTTCAATCCGCGGATGGAGGACTGGGAGGATGGACGTTGAGAGGTTCGCTGACGCGCTTACGGCAGGCGCACCGTTGCTGGGAGCTCCGCCAGGGAGTGGAGGGCCTACAGCCAAGGACTTGGTGAACTCAACTATGAGTACCATCATAGCTGCTTGCGAGTCTTCCATGCCCCGTTGGAGACCACGATACGATAAGCCTCCAGTATACTGGTGGTCAAACGAGATCGCCGAACAAAGAAGCGAGTGGCACAAACTTCGGCGAGAGGCCCAGCGGGCGCGAACACGGGAGGAGGCAGACACTAGGCTAGCAGCTTACAGGTCCGGCAGGAAATATCTTCGCAGGCTTATTAACAAGAGCAAGGCCCGATGCTGGCAAGACCTCGTGGACGATGTAAATAGGGATCCGTGGGGCCTTGGCTACAAGCTGGTCATGGGGAAACTTGGTGCCCTACGGAAGCCTTGTATACATGACGCGGAAAAGATGGACGCGATAGTGCGGGGACTCTTCCCCGCCCATCCCGTCCGTGTTGACGCTGTCCATGGTGAAACAGCAGTCGAGTGCCCACTCTTCACACAGCTGGAACTGGAGGAGGCAGTCCTCTCCCTGAAAGCGAGGAAGGCTCCAGGTCCAGATGGTGTTCCAGCTGAGGTTTTGCAGCTCGCCTATCACCATTGTCCTGACTTGCTGCACATTCAACGCTTGCCTACGGGGCATTCAACGCTTGCCTACGGGACGGGGTTTTCCCGGTACGATGGAAGGTGGCGAGGTTCGTGCTGGTCGGGCAAGGGGAAGGGAAATCCCGAATCGCCGTCTGCATACTGCCCGTTATGCATGCTAGACACGGCTGGGAAAGTGCTAGAGAAACTCATCAAGGGAAGACTCACTGACGCGATTCGTGCTGCTGGGGACCTATCTCCTCAGCAGTACGGCTTTAGAGCAGGACGTTCTACCATTGATGCGATTGCAGAGGTGGTGAACGCGGTCCAAAAGGCAGAGGCATATAGTCGCACCAAGCGACGGATCGTCCTGTTGGTGACACTCGACGTCAGGAATGCCTTCGACTCCGCTAGATGGGTGGATATTCTGGACACGCTGGAAAACTCTTTTCAAGTTCCAGAATATCTAATGCGGCTTTTGAGGAACTACCTAAAGGACCGAAGCCTGCTCTACGACACGATACAGGGCCAACGAAGGATGAAAATTACATCGGGTGTTGCCCAGGGATCTATCCTTGGTCCGGACCTGTGGAACGTGTCTTACGACGGGCTACTGAGACTTGAGATGCCAGATGAGTCGCGCTTGGTCGGCTATGCGGATGATGTTGCGGCTCTGGTCGCCGGACGCACCGTTGAACAAGCGCAACTTAGGCTAGGTATGCTAATGCGCCGAGTGAGGGACGACTGCTCGCGGGCTCAGTTTAGCACTGGAGAAAACCGAAGTGGTCATCTTGACAAAAAAGAGAATCCCTAGAGTAAGGATGATCAGTATTGGAGATATACAAATCGAATCGAAGCCAGCGGTGAAGTACCTGGGGCTACTGATCGACTCGAAGATGAGTTTCTCTGAGCAAATCAGGGCAACGGCTGAGAAGGCTGCTTCGGGAATATCGGCCCTGAGTCGACTTATGGCCAACGTAGGGGGACCCAGCCCATCAAGAAGACGCCTCTTGATGAGTGCTGTAGGGTCAGTGCTACTGTATGGAGCAGAGGTATGGGGCGACGCTCTCAGCAAGGAGGTATACCGAAAACGATTGGCACAGGTACAGAGAAGAGGAGCACTGAGAATTGCATCTTCGTATCCAACAGTCTCCGGTGAGAGTGATTGCAGGTGTGATACCTGTCGCCCTCCTTGCTAGAGAGTGCCGCGCTATTTACCTGCGCCGAAACGAGGATGCGAGGGAGATGGTTGTCCGCGAAGAGAGACAACGCTCGCTCAACGATTGGCAGCAGTATTGGAGGAATTGCACGAAGGGAAGGTGGACTGCGCGCCTCATCCCGGATGTGAGACCGTGGCTAAATCGAAGGCATGGTGAGACTGACTTCTATCTGACCCAGCTTTTGAGCGGGCACGGGTGTTTTCAGTCTTACCTGCACAAGATCGGTAAGTCACGGTCTTCCGATTGTCGGTTTTGCCCAGGAGAGGAGGACAATGCCTGTCACACATTTTTTGCGTGTACCAAATGGGCCAGGCTGCGAAGGGAACTCTACAGGGAGACGGGAGAGCTCACCCCGGATAATATAGTCGCGGTGATGCTCGAATCGGTTGACAAGTGGAACCAGATGGCACATTATGCTCGGGCAGTCCTAAAGGATAAAAGGGACTCACAGCAGCCGGAGGTGCTGGGGCTGGGGGATCACTCTTCTGGCATTTCCTCTTCCCCTCTCCCCTCCCGCTAGGAAAGGGACTCCCCAGCTTGAAGGCGCCCCACGGCGTAACAAAACGAGACCTGGCCCGAAGTAATGTGTCAAACGGTTCCAGGCTAGGTTCTCAGATTGACAGGGGAGGTGTTTAGTGGGTAGATAAATATTAAAAAAAAAAAAAAAAATGAAAAAAAATGCTGCTTAGGGGAGCAGCACTTGAGTCATATTGGCGAATACATTCGGCCCCACCATCAATACGCTGGTCACGGTTGAAGGAGGTACTGTGTATGGAATACCCTACGGTAGACATGGACGAATTAGTACTGGACAAGATTCATGCTAGATGGCAGCGTCCGGACGAGTCTTTCCATCAATATCGAGCCGATATTCTTCGGCTGAATGACCAGTTGTCAGAGCTGATGTCTTCTACCCAATTGCTGCGGTTGCTAAAGCGCAATCTAAGGCCGGAGCTTTGTCGCCATATCGTGAACTCCGATCCACAGAGTATGGAGGCACTGCTGAGAACTGGGCGTCGCCTAGAAGGGTTTGAGGAAGATCTCCGGGACCGGCCCTACTTACTAGCTAGGACGGGTCCTCGACGAGGAATCGCGGAATTGGCCCCAGATTATACTACCATGGATCTGGAGGAAGATTTGGACCAGGACCAGCTTGCTGTAGCAGCGGTGGGAAGTCTTACGACCTGCTGGAATTGCAATCAAACCGGACACCGGTTCATTTCATGCCGAGCAGAGCGTAAGGTTTTCTGCTGCGGTTGCGGCAAGCCGGACACTTACTTCCCGGACTGCCCTGAATGTGCCGCGCAAAAAAACGGCCGAAAGAGTACCCAACCACCTCAGCGGTACTCGAAGCCCCCGCAGTAGCTCCTCAGCCAGCTGCTCACCCCAACAAACCTGACGTTAACCCACCAGCCATGACCACTATGACTGTGGATGTTCACTCTCTTCCGGAGACCTCGCCAACGACAATATTAAAGCGACCACCGCAGTCACTGCCAGAAGAACCCCGGCAGCCTCAAATACGCATTCTAAAACCTTATCATGTTCGACTGCAGGAATATCGGGTGGCTCGAGAGCGAATATTTGCTTCCAAAGTAGTCACTTCCTGCCCGCGTACGACAAAATGGTCAACCCGTCGTTGGTGGAATTTCCGCAAGAGAGTGCGCACCTGCCGTCACACCCTAAACTCTTGTAACATCTCGGAGGTTGCTGAGAATGAGATCAGACCTTATCATCCAATTAAAGTGTTGGGCGAAACCGTGTTTGCATTGATCGACACGGGTGCCAGTATCAGTTGTCTTGCCTCGAGCTTTGGCTCGAAGGTGCTCCAAGACTATCCGAACTTGATTAAATCCTGGCGCACTGAAATCAGTACAGCTGATGGCACCAAACACCCTATACGAGGTAAACTAACCACACCCGTGACGTTCAGGGGTCAGACGAAGGATATTACTTTCTACATTATTCCGTCTTTGACTCAGAATGTGTACCTTAACGTCGATTTCGTCGTTCGCTTTGGACTGGCCTCCGATTTATTCACAGATTTGACTTTAAACACCAGATATGTCAACGAAATCACTTCTATTCCCGATAGGCATGGCCTGACGCCTAACCAACGGCAACGCCTGGAAGCATCCATCGCTGCTTTTCCATCTTACGCTACCCAAGGCCTTGGCCGCACCACCCTAGTCTCACACGCCATCGACGTTGGCGATAGTAAACCGATTAAGCAGAGACACTATGCCATCTCACCGGCCATAGAGAAATTGGTGTATGCGGAGCTGGATAGGATGCTCGAGTTGGGGGTCATAGAGGAGTCCCAAAGTGCCTGGTCATCACCGGTAACCTTGGTGGTGAAGCCAGGTAAAGTCCGCCTCTGTCTTGATGCCCGTAAGGTAAACGCGGTTACCATCAAGGACGCGTACCCTCTTCCACTCATCGATAGAATACTAGGGAGACTGCCGAAAGCCAATTATATCACCAGACTCGACCTAAAAGACGCCTTCTGGCAAATTCCACTCGATGAGGGGTCGAGGGACAAGACCGCCTTCACAGTGCCTGGACGACCATTATATCAGTTCGTCACAATGCCCTTTGGCCTGTGTAACGCGCCGCAAACGATGACTCGGCTGATGGACAAGGTCATCCCACCTCACCTGAAACACCAAGTGTTCGTGTACCTGGATGATCTATTACTCATCACGGAAACGTTCGATCAACACCTCCTACTACTACAAGAAGTAGCCCTGCACATCAGTAAGGCGGGACTCACCATCAACGTACAGAAAAGTAAGTTTGTCATGAAAGAAGTCCGATACCTAGGACATGTCATAGGAAATGGCACTATCAAAACGGATCCAGACAAAACTCGTGCGATTGATGAGTTCCCCTTACCAAAAACAGTTAAGCAGCTACGACGTTTCCTTGGTGTGTGCGGTTGGTACCGAAGGTTTGTTCGGAATTACGCAACAGTTTCAGCGCCCCTGTCAGACATGCTGCGGAAAGGGAAGTTTATTTGGACCGAACTCAGCCGAAAGACATTTGAAGAGCTAAAACAAGCCCTCACATCAGCCCCGGTCTTGCACAGCCCCGACTTCACGAAGCCCTTCTCCATTCATTGTGACACAAGTCAACATGGAGTAGGAGCCGTGCTGGTGCAATTGACCGATGAGGGAGAGGAAGCTCCCATCGCCTTCATGTCCAATAAGCTGAATTCGGCCCAAAGAAACTATACTGTGTCCGAGCAGGAATGTTTGGCAGCGGTAATGGCTGTGAAGAAATTCCGAGCTTATATCGAGGGCCACCAATTCGAGATCATCACGGACCACGCTTCACTACAATGGTTGATGAACCAGGCAGATTTACATGGACGCCTAGCAAGATGGGCTCTTAAACTGCAAGGGTTCAAGTTTTCCATCAAACATCGGAAAGGGACCCAGACATCGGAAAGGGACCCGACACTCTCTCACGAATGTTTTCCCCAGAGGGAGCCGAATTGACAATAAATGACGAGGACCCCATCGAAATAGATTTGGACAGCCCACATTTCGAATCAGACAGCTACAAAGAGTTGAGGCAAACCATCGCGACCCAACAATCGCAGCTGCCTGATTTGAAGGTCACTGGTGATCCATGGCAGGAAGAAGATTCCTGGAAACTCTGGGTACCGGAGGAAATGACACAACATCTGATCCTCCGCGCACATGACCATCCCTTAAGTGCACACGGAGGTTACGGTCGAACGTTACGGCGACTCAAGAAATACTTCTTTTGGCCTAAAATGGCATCGCAGGTCAAAGACTACGTGAGCGCCTGTGAGACCTGTAAAGGCACCAAAGCGCCCAACCAGCCTCTTCGACCTCCTATGGGTCAACTCAACGTCCCAGAACGCGTATTCCAACGTCTATACATCGATCTACTCGGTCCATATCCTCGGTCTTCCATGGGACACATCGGAGCTATAGTCATTCTAGACCAGCTTTCAAAATTCCCACTGGTGGAACCTATCCGTAAATTCACAACTCCATCTATCGTGAAATTCTTAGAGAACCGGGTATTCCATGTGTTCGGGGTTCCAGAGAGTGTGTACTCAGACAACGGAGTACAGTTCCGGTCTCGGCAGTTTAAGGGCCTACTCGAGCAGTATGGCGTTGAACACCAACTGACGCCCATATACTCTCCTCAGTCTAACGCCTCAGAACGGTTGAACCGCACCTTATTGGCCGCGATCCGTTCCTACGTCCACCCATCTCAAAAAGATTGGGATCGGCGATTGTCTGCCATCACATGCGCCCTGCGATCCTCGTATCGTTCCGTCACCGGTGTCGCCCCTTACTTTGCCGCCTTTGGACAGCACATGATTTGCCACGGTAAATCATACCGGCTGTTACGGCAACTAAAGTGTTTGGGAGACCCCGTCGTTGCGCTGGAGCCCCACGAACGTCTAGGAGACCTCCGCCAACAAATCGGACGGAAGATTAAGGCCGCAGGAAGTGCAAATGAAGCGCAGTACAATCTCAGGTCACGATCTGCTAATTTCAAAGAAGGAGATGAAGTTTTCCGGCGTAATTTCCGCCAAAGTGACGCCGCGGGGCATTACAACGCCAAGCTGGACCGGCGATTCTTGAATAGCCGCATAAAGAAGGTAATGGGACCTAACCGTTACCTGATAATGGACCCATCGGGAAAAGAAGTGGGGATATACCACGCAAAAGACCTGCGCCGATAGATAATTAGTCACGTCTGTTTTGTCCGTCCGCATATATTTTCAAAAACGCGCAAGGGTTGTATACTTCCGGCCAAACATAAACATAAGTCAGTTCGTCCGTCTGTCAATTGTGTTTTCTTTTATTGTTCGTCACTTCGCGTCCTGACGCCGAAGACAACCCATGTTACCCTGCAAGATCCTTCAGCCCCTTTTTTCGCAATCCGCATCGCCTTGGGATCGCGAGAAAATTAGCTGCCCTGTAGTAATCAAGCAGTTAAAGGGTTAAAGAAAACTCAAGCATAAAATGTCCCAGATCAACTAAAACGATTGAACTGGTACGATTGCAGTTTGAACTGGAACAATTTCAGATTGAACTAGAACAATTTGCAATCGAACTGGTACGATTTGAGATTGATCTGGTACGGTGGAAGACTTTTGACAGCTGCAGTTGTCATTGCAGGAGAAGAAAGATTTTTCAGATAACCCATGTTTGGGAATTAGTGCCCGATAGTTGTTTAGTAGTTTTATTTTCTTGCCTGTGTTTAATTTGTTTAGCGCATGTCCATCGCGAATGTGCCAAATTTTGCCCCTTTGCTGATGCAATGAATTGTGCTGAGGATACGGCACAGGACGGACTTGCACACATGGGAGTTCAGCTCGCGACATACTAAACGTTCTTCCCTGGCGGTCGACAGTTTTGAACCCGCACCGCGAGAGAGGTGATCTGACCTACGTGACTACAAGCAATCAGCGTATTCCGCGCTTCCGTGGTTCCATTGAAAGGCCAAAGGACTTGAACATCAACTCCGACCAACCCGACCATTTCGACCGGTTTCTTGTTTTCCATTTGGTTTGATTTGTTTTGGCAGTGAACGATTCGCGGAATCCCTCGCGAAACGTGACTTGGAGCTTCCTGTCTTGCAAGGCCAAAATTCTGAGTAGCTGAAAGCGTTTTCGACTAGTTGACCCGAAAGTAGTGCGACGAAACGGCAACTGCAGAAAATAGTTCGACATAGGGAAACAAGAAAACCACACACAACTCATCCTCATCTTACGTACATCCTGCACTTAACTAGGAGCGAGCGAAAGGGCACAATCGTGCGAGCTCCCTATCCACATCACATTCGCCAGCAGGAAACAGTTTACTGGACTGCATCCCGGGCACCATTCCGTCTCCCACACATCGATGCAATCAATTGAACGCCAGTGCCTTATTCCGGGACACAATCTTGAGAATCAGCGAATTAAGTGAAACTGCCGCCCACGACTCCCAAGCAATTGGAATTGAGAACGGGAACAGGAATTAATATCTAGGACTCGGTTTCTTCACTTGTAAACAACAACATTGAATCCTCCCTGTTTTTCGCTGGCTGCCACTTGAGGCGAGCGTAGACGTTGCGAAGGATTCGCATGCATTTGGGTTAGACGACGTTGAAGGAGCAGAAAAGTGAAAGAGCTCCTGCGCTAGTGTTTTGGCAACGCATCCTTCGCTCGCGTTGCTTTGAAATTGATTTAGACAAGTGCCTGGCGGTGACCTAGTGAACAAACGCCAGAATCTACATACGAGTGTTGGGCATTACAAAGTGTAACGGTTCGATCTGAGACGAAAACTCGAAATCCTGTTGAAATCAAACCCAAGAAAAGTTGCCAAAGTGCTTATTGAATTAACGCCAAGTTTCTCTAGTTCAGCTAAAAAGAAAATTGCATTTCAGGACCCTCTGCATCGTCGTCGAGTGCTCGGAGGACCATGCGGGTGAGTACCCTTTTGTTGCCTTAATTTTGCATATATATTTTTTAAATGTTGTATTTAATTCCTTTTTTTTCATAAATATCTTAACTTTGGCATTTAATTCTTTTTTTTTCTCTTTTTCCATGTATATTTTAAATGTTGTATTTAATTCTTTTTTTTCCATATATATTTTTAAATTTTGTATTTAATTCCCTTTTTTGTTCATATATAGTTTAAATGTTACAGTTAATTCTTTTTTCTATATATTTTTAAATTTTGTATTTAATTCCTTTTTTTATATATAGTTTATATGTTGCAGTTAATTCTTTTTTTTTCATATATACATTAAATTCTGTATTTAATTCTTTTTTTTTCATATATATTTTAAATTTTGCATTAAATTTTTCTTTCCTATAGAATTCACATTTTTGCCTTATGGTTTTCTTTAAATTGCTTTCTTGTCGTAATTTGGTTTCTTTTTTTTAAATTAGTATTTTTATAAGAACAAAGAAAATGAAAATAATGAATTACTAAAATCAGAAAACCTTCGGTCTTTTCAATCCTGTGGAACTCTGACCGGGTATAGGACCCGGTACGGTGGCAGGCTGCCCCCTAAAAACATGAGCTAGCCACCGGGTACTTAATTAATCCTTTTCGCTTCAGGTGACCTCGCGGGTTGAGTGGCCCAAGCAGAGTGCCTCTTTATGGCATAGCGTTATGCAATCAAATTGTATAATTCTATGGCATAAATTGGTCACCGGGGTACCCCCCTTCTGATGGGAAAGTTCATGCAATTCAAGTTGTATGAGTTTTCCACTCAGAAGAGGAATACCTGGCCACTGCAACAAAATATATATGGATTTATTCCGGTTGGGTGGGTGCGAAGGGGCTCCATCACCACCCGGTTGCCCCTCTTTCATTTGTGGGCCATGAGCTTCGTCGGGTAATGACGAGGTTACCCCAAGTCCGCCTTTCTTCTCAGGTTCCTCTTGTTTTCATAACAAATACTCTCTCCCTCGGTGTAGTTATCTACGCTTTTTGCGACTTCGGTCGCCTCGTGAGCAACATCCAATTCGTGAGTGCGAAATTTTTTTGTAGTGGGTCCTCGTGCTGGGGAAATGAACCCGCCCCACGACACCGCAATGCTAGCCTGCCAGCGCATTCACGCGTCTCCAGACGAGGGCATTCTCGGCAGATATTGTCATCTTCTTCTGCCGAGGCAGCAGAACATCGCTGCAGTCCTTTACGGACTTATTGAAACTTCTATATTCACTACAAATGGCGCCCAACGTGGGGCCCGAAATACCCGGCTGTATCATCAGTCGTGAGCACGAGACAGTCCATCGTCTCTAGGTGTCCCCACAAGGTGTTAGGATTATTGGCGGGTAGGTAACTCCCGAGGGTTTTTGCACTGATCGTGCCCCAGCAACTAGTAACTTCCGGACGTGTGTTGTCTTTGGACATCAATATCGTTTGGTCCTGCTTTTGATTTGTGGTTTACCACAATTGTATAACTAGTAAGGCCAAATGATATTAGAGTCCCTATTTGTGTTCGGAAGTTATTATCTCAACATTCATTTTGCGGAGGATTCTGATCCGCTCCCCAAACCAGCGGTGCCTGGGTGTCTTAAATTACATGGATTTTGATTTCATGTGATTGGCTGATTAGCTAATCCATGACTATCCATGACAAGACACGCGCTGCTTGTGGATCAGAATTCAACCCAGGGCTGACAAGTTGTAACTTGAAAAACTTGCGGATGAGGGAGCACTTCTGAACCCTGATTCTCATGGTGCCGCAAGAGAGTTGTCCCTGAAACACTACAGAAGGAATGTGCCATTGGTGTCCTTGCTTGGGAAGAAGGACGGAATGGAAAGACCGACTATTTTGTTTGATAACTTTTGATATCGTCAATTAGAAAAATTTCTTCATACCTTCTTTTTTTTTGCGAGGTTCTGTTATAGTTCGCCACTGACGGCCACATAAGAATTCTATAGTTTGCATTAAATCTTTTCACATTTTCTTTCATTATTTATATATATTTATTTAGGTATTTAGTTAGCAAAATTAAATTGCATTTAGCATGTCGACCAAACGCACGCCAGACTAGCGCAGGTTGCGTTCGGAAGCGGGGCCCACGGCATTATGCGTCATCTGCCAGCAGGCGCGAAATGATGGAACGTCCGTACAAACGTTGGCGTGCGGACATGAGTTTCATGAAGCCTGTGTGACCCAGCATTTATTAGTTAGCCGGACTTGCCCTTTATGCCGACAACCAGCCACCTCAGCGGATCGACCTTCCAGCCACCTAGAGCTTCCAGCTGCTCAAGGGGCGGTGCCCAAACCAAAGGACCGGCGGGAGCAGGTTCCAACAGCGGCTGATGAGCCTGACTTAATGGGCCGAGCCGAAGCAGTGCCGCCTGCGGAAGAGCCAAGAGCCACTGTGGCTGTGGAGGCGACAGTCCTACAGGATTTAATGGCGCTCATGCAGGACCTGACCACCCGGGTAGCCTCGCTGGAAAGCCAAAAGGAGAATCCAGTACCACCTTGGCCAAGAACGCCTCCGATGTGGGATTCGTACCCAAATCCATGGGATTTTCCGGTAGACTCGCGGCGCGATCACGAACGAATCCGGCCCGGTGCGGTAATGAATCCGTTGGCTCCAGTGTACCGGCCCCGACTGAGCCAAGCACCGCCACCAACTCAGGCTTCAGTGATTCCGCCGGACCAACGCATCCATCCACACGCTACGTATCGGCTGAAGCCGACGCAGATCCCCAGCATCATCCAGGGCTGGAATCTGCATTTCAGCGGGGAACCCAACACCATAACTGTGGAGGTTTTCATTGGTCGGGTGGAGTCGCTGATTGAGCAAATGCTAGCAGGAGATCACACGGCGCTCGCAGGATATTTGCCAATGCTGCTTAGGGGCTTAGGATACGGAGAAGAGCGATCCCTATCCGCTGCTTCAGATGCTTCCAATACGGACACACCGCGTATGGCTGTAGGGGACCCGACAGGAGATCTCTGTGCTACGAATGTGGTGAAACGGGGCACAAAAGGAAGGAGTGCACGAACGAGGCAAAATGCATTCTTTGCAAGGATGCTAAGCTAACACCCGGCGACCTCAAACATGAGCCGGGGACAGGGAGATGCTGGGTTTTCAAGGAGGTCCTAACTAAAGCCAAATCGTTACTCAAATGATCCGTATCCTGCAGGTCAATTTGCACCGAAGCACAAACGCCCAGGACCTACTTGAGCAGTTTGCGAGGAATAAGAAAGCTGACCTCCTGTTGCTGAGCGAGCAACATCATAACAAGGACTCGCAAGCGTGGTACCCTGACAAATCTAGTACCTCGGCCATCTGGGTTCGAGACAGCGCCCATCTTCAGGTGCAGGGCCATGGACGCGGGGATGGTTTTGTGTGGGTGCGGTGTTCAGGGATAACATATTTCAGTGTTTATCTGACGCCTAATGAGGCAATGCGATCTTTTCGAACCAAACTCGATGTCCTGGAGGACGCTGTCTCGAACACAGAGGGCCACATGCTGGTCGGGGGAGACTTCAACGCTAGAGCCATTGAATGGGGTATGCCACAATCCGACCCAAGGGGAAAGAAAATCTTGGACATGGCGGCCAGAACAGCGCTTTTTGTCCTAAATACTGGTAACACCCCTACTTTCCGCCGCTGGGGTTGCGTAGGAACCATACCCGATGTGACACTCGCTTCGGAGTCCCTGGTACCTAGAGTACACAACTGGCGAGTACTAGAGGACTACCCGGCTAGTGATCACCAGTATATAGCGGTTGAGATTCACGACAGTGCCACTCTGCGTGCATATGCCCAAACTTCAATCCGCGGATGGAGGACTGGGAGGATGGACGTTGAGAGGTTCGCTGACGCGCTTACGGCAGGCGCACCGTTGCTGGGAGCTCCGCCAGGGAGTGGAGGGCCTACAGCCAAGGACTTGGTGAACTCAACTATGAGTACCATCATAGCTGCTTGCGAGTCTTCCATGCCCCGTTGGAGACCACGATACGATAAGCCTCCAGTATACTGGTGGTCAAACGAGATCGCCGAACAAAGAAGCGAGTGGCACAAACTTCGGCGAGAGGCCCAGCGGGCGCGAACACGGGAGGAGGCAGACACTAGGCTAGCAGCTTACAGGTCCGGCAGGAAATATCTTCGCAGGCTTATTAACAAGAGCAAGGCCCGATGCTGGCAAGACCTCGTGGACGATGTAAATAGGGATCCGTGGGGCCTTGGCTACAAGCTGGTCATGGGGAAACTTGGTGCCCTACGGAAGCCTTGTATACATGACGCGGAAAAGATGGACGCGATAGTGCGGGGACTCTTCCCCGCCCATCCCGTCCGTGTTGACGCTGTCCATGGTGAAACAGCAGTCGAGTGCCCACTCTTCACACAGCTGGAACTGGAGGAGGCAGTCCTCTCCCTGAAAGCGAGGAAGGCTCCAGGTCCAGATGGTGTTCCAGCTGAGGTTTTGCAGCTCGTCTATCACCATTGTCCTGACTTGCTGCACATTCAACGCTTGCCTACGGGACATTCAACGCTTGCCTACGGGACATTCAACGCTTGCCTACGGGACATTCAACGCTTGCCTACGGGACGGGGTTTTCGCGGTACGATGGAAGGTGGCGAGGCTCGTGCTGATCAGCAAGGGGAAGGGAAATCCCGAATCGCCGTCTGCATACCGCCCATTATGCATGCTAGACACGGCTGGGAAAGTGCTAGAGAAACTCATCAAGGGAAGACTCACTGACGCGATTCGTGCTGCTGGGGACCTATCTCCTCAGCAGTATGGCTTTAGAGCAGGACGTTCTACCATTGATGCGATTGCAGAGGTGGTGAACGCGGTCCAAAAGGCAGAGGCATATAGTCGCACCAAGCGACGGATCGTCCTGTTGGTGACACTCGACGTCAGGAATGCCTTCAACTCCGCTAGATGGGTGGATATTCTGGACACGCTGGAAAACTCTTTTCAAGTTCCAGAATATCTAGTGCGGCTTTTGAGGAACTACCTAAAGGACCGAAGCCTGCTCTACGACACGATACAGGGCCAACGAAGGATGAAAATTACATCGGGTGTTGCCCAGGGATCTATCCTTGGTCCGGACCTGTGGAACGTATCTTACGACGGGCTACTGAGACTTGAGATGCCAGATGAGTCGCGCTTGGTCGGCTATGCGGATGATGTTGCGGCTCTGGTCGCCGGACGCACCGTTGAACAAGCGCAACTTAGGCTAGGTATGCTAATGCACCGAGTGAGGGACTGGATGACTACTCGCGGGCTCAGTTTAGCACTGGAGAAAACCGAAGTGGTCATCTTGACAAAAAAGAGAATCCCTAGAGTAAGGATGATCAGTATTGGAGATATACAAATCGAATCGAAGCCAGCGGTGAAGTACCTGGGGCTACTGATCGACTCGAAGATGAGTTTCTCTGAGCAAATCAGGGCAACGGCTGAGAAGGCTGCTTCGGGAATATCGGCCCTGAGTCGACTTATGGCCAACGTAGGGGGACCCAGCCCATCAAGAAGACGCCTCTTGATGAGTGCTGTAGGGTCAATGCTACTGTATGGAGCAGAGGTATGGGGCGACGCTCTCAGCAAGGAGGTATACCGAAAACGATTGGCACAGGTACAGAGAAGAGGAGCACTGAGAATTGCATCTTCGTATCCAACAGTCTCCGGTGAGAGTGATTGCAGGTGTGATACCTGTCGCCCTCCTTGCTAGAGAGCGCCGCGCTATTTACCTGCGCCGAAACGAGGATGCGAGGGAGATGGTTGTACGCGAGGAGAGACAACGCTCGCTCAACGATTGGCAGCAGTCTTGGGTGAATTGCACGAAGGGAAGGTGGACTGCGCGCCTCATCCCGGATGTGAGACCGTGGCTAAATCGAAGGCATGGTGAGACTGACTTCTATCTGACCCAGCTTTTGAGCGGGCACGGGTGTTTTCAGTCTTACCTGCACAAGATCGGTAAGTCACGGTCTCCCGATTGTCGGTTTTGCCCAGGAGAGGAGGACAATGCCTGTCACACATTTTTTGCGTGTTCCAAATGGGTCAGGCTGCGAAGGGAACTCTACAGGGAGACGGGAGAGCTCACCCCGGATAATATAGTTGCGGTGATGCTCGAATCGGTTGACAAATGGAACCAGATGGCACATTATGCTCGGGCAGTCCTAAAAGATAAAAGGGACTCACAGCAGCCGGAGGTGCTGGGGTTGGGGGATCACTCTTCTGGCATTTCCTCTTCCCCTCTCCCCTCCCGCTAGGAAAGGGACTCCCCAGCTTGAAGGCGCCCCACGGCGTAACAAAACGAGACCTGGCCCGAAGTAATGTGTCAAACGGTTCCAGGCTAGGTTCTCAGATTGACAGGGGAGGTGTTTAGTGGGTAGATAAATATTAAAAAAAAAAAAAAAAAAATGAAAAAAAATGCTGCTTAGGGGAGCAGCACTTGAGTCATATTGGCGAATACATTCGGCCCCACCATCAATACGCTGGTCACGGTTGAAGGAGGTACTGTGCATGGAATACCCTACGGTAGACATGGACGAATTAGTACTGGACAAGATTCATGCTAGATGGCAGCGTCCGGACGAGTCTTTCCATCAATATCGAGCCGATATTCTTCGGCTGAATGACCAGTTGTCAGAGCTGATGTCTTCTACCCAATTGCTGCGGTTGCTAAAGCGCAATCTAAGGCCGGAGCTTCGTCGCCATATCGTGAACTCCGATCCACAGAGTATGGAGGCACTGCTGAGAACTGGGCGTCGCCTAGAAGGGTTTGAGGAAGATCTCCGGGACCGGCCCTACTTACTAGCTAGGACGGGTCCTCGACGAGGAATCGCGGAATTGGCCCCAGATTATACTACCATGGATCTGGAGGAAGATTTGGACCAGGACCAGCTTGCTGTAGCAGCGGTGGGAAGTCTTACGACCTGCTGGAATTGCAATTAAACCGGACACCGGTTCATTTCATGCCGAGCAGAGCGTAAGGTTTTCTGCTACGGTTGCGGCAAGCCGGACACTTACTTCCCGGACTGCCCTGAATGTGCCGCGCAAAAAAACGGCCGAAAGAGTACCCGACCACCTCAGCGGTACTCGAAGCCCCAGCAGTAGCTCCTCAGCCAGCTGCTCACCCCAACAAACCTGACGTTAACCCACCAGCCATGACCACTATGACTGCGGATGTTCACTCTCTTCCGGAGACCTCGCCAACGACAATATTAAAGCGACCACCGCAGTCACTGCCAGAAGAACCCCGGCAGCCTCAAATACGCATTCTAAAACCTTATCATGTTCGACTGCAGGAATATCGGGTGGCTCGAGAGCGAATATTTGCTTCCGAAGTAGTCACTTCCTGCCCGCGTACGACAAAATGGTCAACCCGTCGTTGGTGGAATTTCCGCAAGAGAGTGCGCACCTGCCGTCACACCCTAAACTCTTGGAACATCTCAGAGGTTGCTGAGAATGAGATCAGACCTTATCATCCAATTAAAGTGTTGGGCGAAACCGTGTTTGCATTGATCGACACGGGTGCCAGTATCAGTTGTCTTGCCTCGAGCTTTGGCTCGAAGGTGCTCCAAGACTATCCGAACTTGATTAAATCCTGGCGCACTGAAATCAGTACAGCTGATGGCACCAAACACCCTATACGAGGTAAACTAACCACACCCGTGACGTTCAGGGGTCAGACGAAGGATATTACTTTCTACATTATTCCGTCTTTGACTCAGAATGTGTACCTTAACGTCGATTTCGTCGTTCGCTTTGGACTGGCCTCCGATTTATTCACAGATTTGACTTTAAACACCAGATATGTCAACGAAATCACTTCTATTCCCGATAGGCATGGCCTGACGCCTAACCAACGGCAACGCCTGGAAGCATCCATCGCTGCTTTTCCATCTTACGCTACCCAAGGCCTTGGCCGCACCACCCTAGTCTCACACGCCATCGACGTTGGCGATAGTAAACCGATTAAGCAGAGACACTATGCCATCTCACCGGCCATAGAGAAATTGGTGTATGCGGAGCTGGATAGGATGCTCGAGTTGGGGGTCATAGAGGAGTCCCAAAGTGCCTGGTCATCACCGGTAACCTTGGTGGTGAAGCCAGGTAAAGTCCGCCTCTGTCTTGATGCCCGTAAGGTAAACGCGGTTACCATCAAGGACGCGTACCCTCTTCCACTCATCGATAGAATACTAGGGAGACTGCCGAAAGCCAATTATATCACCAGACTCGACCTAAAAGACGCCTTCTGGCAAATTCCACTCGATGAGGGGTCGAGGGACAAGACCGCCTTCACAGTGCCTGGATGACCATTATATCAGTTCGTCACAATGCCCTTTGGCCTGTGTAACGCGCCGCAAACGATGACTCGGCTGATGGACAAGGTCATCCCACCTCACCTGAAACACCAAGTGTTCGTGTACCTGGATGATCTATTACTCATCACGGAAACGTTCGATCAACACCTCCTACTACTACAAGAAGTAGCCCTGCACATCAGTAAGGCGGGACTCACCATCAACGTACAGAAAAGTAAGTTTGTCATGAAAGAAGTCCGATACATAGGAAATGGCACTATCAAAACGGATCCAGACAAAACTCGTGCGATTGATGAGTTCCCCTTACCAAAAACAGTTAAGCAGCTACGACGTTTCCTTGGTGTGTGCGGTTGGTACCGAAGATTTGTTCGGAATTACGCAACAGTTTCAGCGCCCCTGTCAGACATGTTGCGGAAAGGGAAGTTTATTTGGACCGAACTCAGCCGAAAGACATTTGAAGAGCTAAAACAAGCCCTCACATCAGCCCCGGTCTTGCACAGCCCCGACTTCACGAAGCCCTTCTCCATTCATTGTGACGCAAGTCAACATGGAGTAGGAGCCGTGCTGGTGCAATTGACCGATGAGGAAGAGGAAGCTCCCATCGCCTTCATGTCCAATAAGCTGAATTCGGCCCAAAGAAACTATACTGTGTCCGAGCAGGAATGTTTGGCAGCGGTAATGGCTGTGAAGAAATTCCGAGCTTATATCGAGGGCCACCAATTCGAGATCATCACGGACCACGCTTCACTACAATGGTTGATGAACCAGGCAGATTTACATGGACGCCTAGCAAGATGGGCTCTTAAACTGCAAGGGTTCAAGTTTTCCATCAAACATCGGAAAGGGACCCAGAACATCGTACCCGACACTCTCTCACGAATGTTTCCCCAGAGGGAGCCGAATTGACAATAAATGACGAGGACCCCATCGAAATAGATTTGGACAGCCCACATTTCGAATCAGACAGCTACAAAGAGTTGAGGCAAACCATCGCGACCCAACAATCGCAGCTGCCTGATTTGAAGGCCACTGGTGATCCATGGCAGGAAGAAGATTCCTGGAAACTCTGGGTACTGGAGGAAATGACACAACATCTGATCCTCCGCGCACATGACCATCCTTTAAGTGCCCACGGAGGTTACGGTCGAACGTTACGTCGACTCAAGAAATACTTCTTTTGGCCTAAAATGGCATCGCAGGTCAAAGACTACGTGAGCGCCTGTGAGACCTGTAAAGGCACCAAAGCGCCCAACCAGCCTCTTCGACCTCCTATGGGTCAACTCAACGTCCCAGAACGCGTATTCCAATGTCTATACATCGATCTACTCGGTCCATATCCTCGGTCTTCCATGGGACACATCGGAGCTATAGTCGTTCTAGACCAGCTTTCAAAATTCCCACTGGTGGAACCTATCCGTAAATTCACAACTCCATCTATCGTGAAATTCTTAGAGAACCGGGTATTCCATGTGTTCGGGGTTCCAGAGAGTGTGTACTCAGACAACGGAGTACAGTTTCGGTCTCGGCAGTTTAAGGGCCTACTCGAGCAGTATGGCGTTGAACACCAACTGACGCCCATATACTCTCCTCAGTCTAACGCCTCAGAAAGGTTGAACCGCACCTTATTGGCCGCGATCCGTTCCTACGTCCACGCATCTCAAAAAGATTGGGATCGGCGATTGTCTGCCATCGCATGCGCCCTGCGATCCTCGTATCATTCCGTCACCGGTGTCGCCCCTTACTTTGCCGCCTTTGGACAGCACATGATTTGCCACGGTAAATCATACCGGCTGTTACGGCAACTAAAGTGTTTGGGAGACCCCGTCGTTGCGCTGGAGCCCCACGAACGTCTAGGAGACCTCCGCCAACAAATTGGACGGAAGATTAAGGCCGCAGGAAGTGCAAATGAGGCGCAGTACAATCTCAGGTCACGATCTGCTAATTTCAAAGAAGGAGATGAAGTTTTCCGGCGCAATTTCCGCCAAAGTGACGCCGCGGGGCATTACAACGCCAAGCTGGACCGGCGATTCTTGAATAGCCGCATAAAGAAGGTAATGGGACCTAACCGTTACCTGATAATGGACCCATCGGGAAAAGAAGTGGGGATATACCACGCAAAAGACCTGCGCCGATAGATAATCAGTCACGTCTGTTTTGTCCGTCCGCATATATTTTCAAAAACGCCCAAGGGTTGTATACTTCCGGCCAAACATAAACATAAGTCAGTTCGTCCGTCTGTCAATTGTGTTTTCTTTTATTGTTCGTCACTTCGCGTCCTGACGCTGAAGACAACCCATGTTACCCTGCAAGATGCTTCAGCCCCTTTTTTCGCAATCCTCGTCGCCTTGGGATCGCGAGAAAATTAGCTGCCCTGTAGTAATCGAGCAGTTAGAGGGTTAAAGAGAACTCAAGCATAAAATGTCCCAGATCAACTAAAACGATCGAACTGGTACGATTGCAGTTTGAACTGGAACAATTTCAGATTGAACTAGAACAATTTGCAATCGAACTGGTACGATTTGAGATTGATCTGGTACGGTGGAAGACTTTTGACAGCTGCAGTTGTCATTGCAGGAGAAGAAAGATTTTTCAGATAACCCATGTTTGGGAATTAGTGCCCGATAGTTGTTTAGTAGTTTTATTTTCTTGCCTGTGTTTAATTTGTTTAGCGCATGTCCATCGCGAATGTGCCAAATTTTGCCCCTTTGCTGATGCAATGGATTGTGCTGAGGATACGGCACAGGACGGACTTGCACACATGGGAGTTCAGCTCGCGACATACTAAACGTTCTTCCCTGGCGGTCGACAGCTTTGAACCCGCACCGCGAGAGAGGTGATCTGACCTACGTGACTACAAGCAATCAGCGTATTCCGCGCTTCCGTGGTTCCATTGAAAGGCCAAAGGACTTGAACATCAACTCCGACCAACCCGACCATTTCGACCGGTTTCTTGTTTTCCATTTGGTTTGGTTTGTTTTGGCAGTGAACGATTCGCGGAATCCCTCGCGAAACGTGACTTGGAGCTTCCTGTCTTGCAAGGCCAAAATTCTGAGTAGCTGAAAGCGTTTTCGATTAGTTGACCCGAAAGTAGTGCGACGCAACGGCAACTGCAGAAAATAGTTCGACATAGGGAAACAAGAAAACCACACACAACTCATCCTCATCTTACGTACATCCTGCACTTAACTAGGAGCGAGCGAAAGGGCACAATCGTGCGAGCTCCCTATCCACATCACATTCGCCAGCAGGAAACAGTTTACTGGACTGCATCCCGGGCACCATTCCGTCTCCCACACATCGATGCAATCAATTAAACGCCAGTGCCTTATTCCGGGACACAATCTTGAGAATCAGCAAATTAAGTGAAACTGCCGCCCACGACTCCCAAGCAATTGGAATTGAGAACGGGAACAGGAATTAATATCTAGGACTCGGTTTCTTCGCTTGTAAACAACAACATTGAATCCTCCCTGTTTTTCGCTGGCTGCCACTTGAGGCGAGCGTAGACGTTGCGAAGGATTCGCATGCATTTGGGTTAGACGACGTTGAAGGAGCAGAAAAGTGAAAGAGCTCCCGCGCTAGTGTTTTGGCAACGCATCCTTCGCTCGCGTTGCTTTGAAATTGATTTAGACAAGTGCCTGGCGGTGACCTAGTGAACAAACGCCAGAATCTACATACGAGTGTTGGGCATTACAAAGTGTAACGGTTCGATCTGAGACGAAAACTCGAAATCCTGTTGAAATCAAACCCAAGAAAAGTTGCCAAAGTGCTTATTGAATTAACGCCAAGTTTCTCTAGTTCAGCTAAAAAGAAAATTGCATTTCAGGACCATCTGCATCGTCGTCGAGCGCTCGGAGGACCATGCGGGTGAGTACCCTTTTGTTGCCTTAATTTTGCATATATATTTTTTAAATGTTGTATTTAATTTCTTTTTTTTTTCATATATATCTTAACTTTGGCATTTAATTCTTCTTTTTTCTCTTTTTCCATGTATATTTTAAATGTTGTATTTAATTCTTTTTTTTCCATATATATTTTTAAATTTTGTATTTAATTCCCTTTTTTGTTCATATATAGTTTAAATGTTACAGTTAATTCTTTTTTCTATATATTTTTAAATTTGTATTTAATTCCTTTTTTTATATATAGTTTAAATGTTGCAGTTAATTCTTTTTTTTTCCATATATACTTTAAATTCTGTATTTAATTCTTTTTTTTTCATATATATTTTAAATTTTGCATTAAATTTTTCTTTCCTATAGATTTCACATTTTTGCCTTATGGTTTTCTTTAAATTGCTTTCTTGTCGTAATT
This sequence comes from Odontomyia ornata, assembly GCA_963969285.1. Taxonomy (NCBI): domain Eukaryota; kingdom Metazoa; phylum Arthropoda; class Insecta; order Diptera; family Stratiomyidae; genus Odontomyia; species Odontomyia ornata. The sequence goes on along the minus strand of OZ017738.1, from coordinate 232,146,428 downwards.
TGGTTTCTTTTTTTTAAATTAGTATTTTTATAAGAACAAAGAAAATGAAAATAATGAATTACTAAAATCAGAAAACCTTCGGTCTTTTCATTCCTGTGGAACTCTGACCGGGTATAGGACCCGGTACGGTGGCAGGCTGCCCCCTAAAAACATGAGCCAGCCGCCGGGTACTTAATTAATCGTTTTCGTTTCAGGTGACCTCGCGGGTTGAGTGGCCCAAGCAGAGTGCCTCTTTATGGCATAGCGTTATGCAATCAAATTGTATAATTCTATGGCATAAATTGGTCACCAGGGTACTCCCCTTCTGATGGGAAAGTTCATGCAATTCAAGTTGTATGAGTTTTCCACTCAGAAGAGGAATACCTGGCCACTGTAACAAAATATATATGGATTTATTCCGGTTGGGTGGGTGCGAAGGGGCTCCATCACCACCCGGTTGCCCCTCTTTCATTTGTGGGCCATGAGCTTCGTCGGGTAATGACGAGGTTACCCCAAGTCCGCCTTTCTTCTCAGGTTCCTCTTGTTTTCATAACAAATACTCTCTCCCTCGGTGTAGTTATCTACGCTTTTTGCGACTTCGGTCGCCTCGTGAGCAACATCCAATTCGTGAGTGCGAAATTTTTTTGTAGTGGGTCCTCGTGCTGGGGAAATGAACCCGCCCCACGACACCGCAATGCTAGCCTGCCAGCGCATTCACGCGTCTCCAGATGAGGGCATTCTCGGCAGATATTGTCATCTTCTTCTGCCGAGGCAGCAGAACATCGCTGCAGTCCTTTACGGACTTATTGAAACTTCTATATTCACTACAAACATGAATCGCGTCAGTCAGTCTTCCCTTGATGAGTTTCTCTAGCAGTCGAGTGGACACTCGACTGCTATTTCACCATGGACAGCGTCAGCGTCAGCGTCCTTGATCACATTGTCCGCTAGATCTTGCCAGCACCGAGCCTTGCTGTTGTTCATCAATTTCGGAAGGCATTTCCTGGCTGACTTATTTGCTGCCACCCAATTGCTTGTCTCGTCACGGTTCCGTGCTCGTTGAGCTTCACGCCGAAGCTTGTGACACTCCCTTCGTTTTTCAGCAATTTCAGTTGACCGCCAGTACACTGGGGGCTGGCCGTGCCGGGGTTTTCGATGGGGCATAGAAGCTTTGCAAGCAGTCGGAATGATGCTCATAGTTGAGTTCACCAGGTTTCGAATTGACAGTTCTTCCGTCCCCTCCGAAGCTCCCAGCAGCGGTGCACTCGCTGTGAGTAGCTCGACGAACCTCTCGATGTCCATCCTTCCGATGTTCCATCCAATTGTATAAAGCCGAGAGCACGGACGTCGGGAGAGAACATCACTGATCTCAAGTACAATGCACTGATGATCACTGGCTAAGTAGTCCTATAATACTCTCCAATTGTGTATCCTCCGTACTAAGGACTCCGAGGCGAATGTCACGTCCGGTATGGTTCCTTCACAGCCAATACGGGGGAAAGTCGGCGTATTTCCGGTGCTTTGTACGATGAGCGCCGTGTTTTGTACGATGATATGATCTGATTAAATCAGTACCTATCACCACTGAGTGAACACTCATAGTTTGACCGAAAAATCCCCTGAACTAAATCACGTTGCTCCCAACGAGATTTGAACCTCGGCTTATGCGTTCATGCTCTAACCACTAGACCACAGACTAAACACACACACATATATATATATATATACACACACATATATATATATATATATATATATATATATATATATATATATATCAATATATATACATATATATATATCTATATATATATATATATATATATATATATATATATATATATATATATATACATATATAAATATATATATATATATATATATATATATATATATATATATATATATATATATATACATATATGTATATATATATATATATATATATATATATATATATATATATATATATATATATATATATATATATATATATATATATATATAGATATATATATATATATTGTTACGTACAAAATCAAGCCGTTCACGGCGCGACCTCAGGGATGTTGCCGGCCAACTCGCGGAGACGAGTCGTGGTGACGCCACGCGCTTACTTTGTGTATCCCTGGGGCCAACTGGTCGCTTGAAGCGCGAACCCTCGACCAGAGCCGTTGCTCCTTGTTCGAATACCCTGAGGAGCTAGGTTTTCACAGGATGTGCTATTCGTTGCGTTAGCCCCCGTCGCGGCACACTCGAAAGTCTCCTCCTAACACCGTAACAAAGTCTTTGCCTAAAACCCGCTGAAAGAAAACTTTGCCTAGTCACACAAAAGGAATCTTCGCCTAGAACCACACTTCCTGCAGAGCCACCGGCACTACGTTCCGCCACCATACACTTTGTGGCCACTTCCTTTTAGGCAACAACCTTCACTTTCGCGATTAGCGAGGAAAGAAAGAACACCGATAATTGAAGGAAAAAAACAGCGGCTCCAATCCGTTACACAATTCATATATTTTTTTCCACTAATAGAACAAAACAAAAAAACCTAACCTCCTGGATCACTTACATTTCAGCATTTACACATTAATTAAAATATATTTGATTTGTATCGAATGTGGTAATTTATATGTTAAAGGCACTCTTACTCGCTCACCTACAATTTCCCTAACCGATGGGGCCCCCTTTCTGCGTCCTTCGTACTCGAACGGCTCCTTAGAGGAGGATTCCGCCAACCGACACAATCCGCACCGAGAATTATTGTTCCTTTATGTCACAAATTTAACGCTCGTCAACAATGATCACCCTTAATAACTTTTATTTCGCAACTTCGACACCAGTAATCACTTCAGCACCTGCGTCCACAGCAAAAAAACAGAGGGAAAAAGAACAAAGAGCCCCAAGCGCGCCAAATCTCCTCCTTATATATCCTCTCCACCCCAAAGTAACGGCAGGACCACTTTCCCGGTTTTTTTCCTCCCCGGTTCACCAACTTTGCCCACATTCCACCGTTCTTTCGAGAATCGTCCCAGTTCGGGTTAGTTCGCTCCATTTCCCATGTTCCATGTTCACGCCGTCCCACTGAAATCATATGGGATGGATTATCCGAGTTGTTCCGAAACGTCAATCGCAATTGTTTATGTTTGGCAATGGTCGCCGTGCGGGTGCTATTTTCGTTGGTTTTTGCGTGATTATGAGTGCTCGAGTCGCGTGAAGTGAATTCCTCAATCCTGGTAGGTGTTTATGTGTTGCAATGGTCGCCGCGCGGGTGCTATTTTCAGTGGTTTTGCGCGATTATGAGTGCTCGAGTCGCGAAAAGTGGATTCCTCAATCCTCGTAGGTTGTGGCTTGCTACTTTTCCCCTAGAATTATTAGTTTTGTGGTTGTTCAGAGTGTTGTCGCGGCCGCCGCGCGGTTATTATGGAAACTCGTGTGATGATTGGGCCTAGGCTTCCCTAGTAGGTTTCCACTTAGCATTTTCCCCCTAAAATAATTACGTTTGAGGTTGGTTGCAGGGTTTCCGCGGCCGCCGCGCAGATATTATGGAAACTCGTGTGACAATTCGTGTAATGGGGCGAAATGGGGCGATCGACATCAGGTGTTGAATTACCCACCACGACGTTTCGGTTCGATTCTTCCCTATTGCCACTGGTGCATCCTTTTCTGTCTTCTCCTTTTCGATGTGTCCTCCATCGAGTGGGTGGCGGTTAGCGATTACTTGGTTGGTTGTGCCGTGCAGTTTAGCTGCCCTGTTTTGGTCCTTGCGGTGGCAATTCGCTTTAGCTTTAGTTCGATTAAGTGGCGGATTGTCATCATGCAGCGCACAAATTGTATATCGTTGACGCTGCTGCGACGGTTGACATAGCCTCGTAGTAGTTGATGTAATGCGCTCTAATAATATGCCTGGTATCTAGTTAATCTAATAGTGCCTGGTGGTTAGTTAAATTATTGCTACAGGTAAATAGTGCCTTCTATTCAATAAAATAAAATGTGATCCTGGTTACATTTTTCTATTCTCCTGACCTGAAAACGGATTGGAGCCTGTTCACCCTTGAGTGATTGTCGGTCATGGTTCGAATACATCTCGCGAGGGCGGAAGTGTATGGTGGTTACTTGGCCCCGATTATCTCATGGTGACATTTCCCCCATCGCCTGAAGAGCATTTCTCCGAAATCCGTGTTTGGCCTGTTTAATATTTAACGTTCCAACCTGACTCAGCTTTAAACCGCCGACCATTGCCAACTTAAGTACCGAGCTGCTACTCTAAGAATATTTATCTACAAACGTATCTAACCAAGAAAAGCAATCCCCTTCTTAAAAAAATTCCTAGCCTACCCAGCACCTCTGAAATTTTCTAAAATTCCTATCTACTCTACCTAATAATTTCAGTAACTAATCTAACTAAAATCAACAGATGATTGTAAAATTTAACTAATAGTGACCTGACATCTATCCGTGACCACCCCCCGTGGAAGTATTTTAATGTGTAAGAATTATTTCTTTTAGTTTCTTTTCCTGGCTCTTTGTGTTCATTTCAATATTATTTTTATAATATTTTTTTTTTCTTTACGCTACGTTTTTTTTTGTTTGTTCTATTTATAGGAATCCAAATTTTTTTTTTTTTTTTTTAAATGAGCTTTCAAAATTCATTTCCTAGCCTAGTCCTAAATAAATCTAACTTGACCTTATTTGTATTGATATAATTTTCCCTCTAATACTACATTCAAAACTGATTCTGTAGACTAACCGCAACCTTACACCTATCTAAACGAACCTATCCTAAACATTTTTGCTACTTTTTCTTTTAGCCTGTTGTAATACTCATCAAATGAAAAAAAGAAAAAACTGAAGTGGAGGAGGAAATTACAAAAGAAAACAAAAGGGGAAAATAAAGGAGGGGGAAGGGAAAAATTAAGCGGAATCCACCAGTCGCTATGCGCCAGCTACGAGGGAAAGGGAAAAAAAAACGTAAAGGTTATCAAGCTGATAGCAGCCAGGATACGCAGGTAGATCTAAATAAATTTTATCCTTGTATCGTATCTATCTTGTTGGAGTCGTCTATCCCTATTATTGTTGCCTGTCCCAGCGTATTCCTGGAGGAAAAGTGGGTTAAACTACCTTCCCATTACTAACGTTCCTAATTAAAGGAAAATCCTTATCTAATTTAAGCTAAACTATTTTAGGTGGGCCGGAGTTAAACAGACCAATGCGAAAGAATAAAGGAAACAAGGAAAGTAAACTTAAACGAAGTGCGAAGGGAAAAAAAACACAAAAAACGTCTAACAACGCAGGAAGGAGAAAAAAAAAACAACGACGCCCCGCCAAGCTACAACCGTCACCTGGACCGGCTTATGGTAACATTTTCTTTTACTTTTCAAAAATTTTTAATGTTGTGCCGTCCATTTAGCTTTCTTCATTTTATTACTCACGTCCTTGTTTCCCTTGGTTTGTTGTTTGTTTTTCTTTTTTTTTTGTTGGAACCTCCCTACGATGGTATTGCTACTCAACGTAGCGTTTTAAATCCTTCGCGTGCCAGACGCCTGCATTTCGGCCGCCTATATCCGTCAAGGTGAAAGAAGATGCGGACTCGTGGTTTGCGATTCGATATGGCCCCAGATATTCGGGTGCCAGCTTTGCCGAATAGAATTGAGCCGCATCTGACAGGGCATAGTTCCGCCTCCATACCAAGTCACCGATTTTAAATGGTGGAGGTCTATTCCTTAAATTGTATCGCTGCGTACTCTTGCCTGCAGCTTCCTTGAGGTGTTTCAGTACCTCATCCCGGACCATCCTTAGCTTCTCGGCCCTTTTCAAGGGATCCCTCAAAGTATTCTCTTCCGTTGGCTGAACTGGCCTCTTCCGGGAGACTACCATCTCTCGACCGAAGTTGACGAAATAAGGCGTGCTCCCCATAACTTCATGTGTGTATGTACGTAACGCACATCCGACTCGCCCTAAGTCTCGGTACCACTTGCGATGGTTTTCTCCCACATAGGCCCGCAGCATCCGCTTAATGTTTTGATTGATCCTTTCCGCTGGATTAGCCTGAGGGTGATAGAACGCGGTATATTGCACATCCGTACCATAGGCTGACAGCAGCGCTTGCAGCTCCTTTGACTTGAACTGCACGCCGTTGTCACATACCACTGTTGCAGGCACTCCGAACGGCAAAAATACTCTATCTTCTAGAATCTTCGACACTTGTGCCGCCGTGGCCTGCCGTAATGGAAAAATCAAAGAGAATTTGGAAAAATAATCCACAACGGTCAGGATATGAGTATGCCCCTGCGTTGACCGAGGCAAAGGTCCCACCAGATCGATGCAAACAGTTTCCCAGGGCTCCCTTGCTTGACCAGCTCGCGTGGCCATTGTTCCAAAGGGTCGCTGTCGCTCCACCTTAGTAGACTGACACACCTTACATCTTGAGACATACCGTTGAACATCAGAACGCATCTTGGGCCAAAAGAATCTCTGAGCAATTCGGTCGTAGGTACGACTTACGCCCATGTGGCCGGCAGTGGGATCGTCGTGGCTCTTGGAGGACTTTACTTCTATCCGACTTTGGCACTACCTCCTTCCAGACATTCCCACTGAGTTCCGCATGTCGGTTGGGGATTCTTTTCCATAGGACATCTCTCTCCACACGCCAGTCTGCAAATTGGTCTGGATTGCCTCGTACTTTGTCCATCATCCCCTGTATCCATTTGTCGTTTGGTGGACTGTCGCTTTCAATGGTCCCTACCTCCGGGACTGATCTTGAGAGCGCGTCCGGCACCAAATGCCCTTTCCCTTTTCGATGTATCACATCAAAATCGAACTGCTGGAGCCGCACGGCCCACCGGGTCAGCCGACCCGTGGGGTCCTTTAGATTGTGCAGCCAAACCAGGGAATGGTGATCCGTGATCACGTTGAATTTCGTTCCTTCGATATAGGGCCGAAGCTTTTCTACTGCCCAAAGGACGGCTAGGCACTCTTTTTCCGTCGTGGAATATTTCCTTTCGGCCCTACTCAGCGACCGGCTTAAATAGCAGATTACCCACTCTCCCTCTGGGAAGGCCTGGCTCAATACCGCCCCCAGTCCGACATCTGATGCGTCTATCTGTACGTTAAAAGGCAAACTGAAGTCGGGACAAGACAATATTGGGGCTAACGTTAATTTCAACTTACACCTGTTGAACGCTAATTCGCACTCCGGAGACCATTGCATTTTTTTATCCTTGCGCAGGAGCCCTGTTAAAGGCGCTACCAGAGAGGCATGGTCTGCGATAAACCGACGGTACCACGATACCATACCCAGGAACTGCCGAATCTGCTTCACGCTTTGTGGCCTGGGGATATTCATAACACTTTCAACCTTTTCAGGGTCTGCGCTCAATCCGTTCCCATCGACTACATACCCTAGGTAGCGCAATTGCGACCGACAGAAATAGCACTTGTCCCGCGAGAGTTTCAGCCCGGCGTCCCTCAGACGCCTAAACACTTCCTTCAAAATCTCCAAGTGTTTCTCGAAGGTCTGCGTCACGATGATTATGTCGTCGAGGTATGTGAAGACATAGGGCTCTAACTCCGGGCCTAAAACACGGTCAATCAAGCGCTGCCAGGTAGCCGGTGCATTTGACAGTCCAAAAGGCATTCTACAGAACTGGAACAGTCCCCTCCCGGGTATGGTGAAAGCAGTGAACTGTCGAGACTCCTTCTGCACTGGCACCTGCCAGTACGCTGATTTAATGTCTAGCGTAGACAAGTACCTGGCATCTCGCAGTTTGTCCAGGGTGGCTGATATATAGGGAAGGGGGTAGGCGTTTTTTCGGTCACTTTATTAACTTTTCGGAAATCCACACAAAATCGGTAACTTCCATCCTTCTTCTTTACCATTAGAATAGGCGAGGACCACGCGCTGGAAGAAGGCTCGACCACCCCCAGACTCAACATTTCCTCCAATTCCGCGTTGATGTGCTTTTGGAGGGCTGGTGAGACCGGATAATATCTCTGCTTGATGGGCATTGCATCCGTCTTAATGACGTGCTCCACCAAGGAGGTACACCCCAGCCCTTCTCCCATACGCGAGAACTCGCCCTTCACCATCTCCTCCAAACGCAATTCGTCTGGGTGAGGGAGGATGGACCTGCTATGCAAGTGGCCTGCCGTTGGGGTGACTTCACTAACGAAATCCCATCGCTCATGCCGGAGATTAAGGGTAATTCCGAATTCCCTCAAAAAGTCTACCCCCAAAATCAGACCATGGGGTAGCGAAGGGACCACCAACATCTCTAGCCACCTTGTCCTCCTCTGCAATTTAATCGGGACTAAAACTTTTCCCAACACCTTACACTGCCCCTCATCTGCTAAGCGAACTGCCTCTTGTGCCGTTGACCCCAGTTCTACCCCTATCTCTTGTAAACGGAGCCATCCTTCCTTGCCTGCAATAGTAGTGGAGGCACCTGAGTCCACCAAGCCGGTAAACTTATTCCCCATAATATCCACGGAGAGATGGGGGCGCACATCTCCTGACTCCTGAGTGAATACATAGGATATCCTTCCGCTTGCAGCCTTTCTTTTACTGGTAGAGGTGGTACCCAGTACGCCGTCTACTGGGCACCGCGACCATTTCCCGATGACGTGGCAAGAGGTTGGCTTACTGGCTGCCGAGTAGTCGCCGCACTTGGTGAAAAGTTCGGACACCTTGTCTTAACTACCCCCCTTCTTCCGCAGCCAAAACATCTTCGAGGCTCTTGACACTCTCGCGCAAAATGGCCTGTCCCACCACATGTCCAACAAGCGCCACGCTGTAAATTGCTGGCAGGAGCCACCGCATCCAGAGGATAAGCCTCCACGTAGGCCAAGTCTGGTTCTAGCAGTCTAGCCGTCCGTCCATCCGGAGGAGGCACGAAGGCTTCTACTGTCGCCCGAGTTTCCTCCAGCTCTCGTCCCAGGGTAATCAACTCGGAGACCGTGGCAACTTTCCTCAGGGATAATCGTGGCTGGTAAAAGGGGCTTATGTTTTTACGTAAAATCTTCATTTTCTCTATCTCCGTATATGGCTCGTTCAACCGTCTAAACAACCCATCCATGACAGCCACGTACACACCGATTGATTCGTCTCTACCTTGGGTGCGATGACGAATTTCCTCCAACAACTGGTCTTCATAGTTTGGTGGTAGAAACTCCTCCTTGAGTTCTCGACATAGCTCCTCCCAGTTTGCAACCCGATCCTTGGCTGACCTAAACCACACCAAGGTTTTGCCCTCGAAGAGTTCCGCTGCCATTCGGAAAAGTTGGTCCTGAGATACTCCTTTGGCCACTCGGATCTCCTCTACCCTCTCCAAAAAGGCGTTTACTGACCCTGGAGAGTCACTGGAGAACCGAATACCCCATTTAGCTATGTCTGGTGGCTTCCTCAGATCCTGTTCCACCCGCCGTGTTGAATATACGGGTCCATGCCGCAGTTCCGGGGTTCGAGGTTCCAGTTCCTCGGTGATAGCCGACAAATTCCTCCTTTCGGGTTCCTCCTGCTCCATCCTCCGGGACGGTCCGGCCACGCTGGTTAATGGTGGTTGCTTGCGCTCCCTTTCCACTGGTTCTGCTGACCCCTGAGCTAGTGTTGTACACTCTTTCCCTTCGCCGCCCTCACCTTCAGTCTATCAGGTCCCCTAACGCCATCAACAACCCCCTCTTTATTTTCTTTGCCTGTCCTGCAAGGTCAGGATCCGTAGTGGGTACGTACTCCCAACGGCGCAACGCATACCCGATTTTGTTCCTAATTTTTAGGAAGTCGGAGCCTTCCTTGTTCCCTTTGAAATTCCTAGTCAGGGTCAGGATTTCCTCTAATTTATTCGAAACCGCTTCAATATCCTCTGCTGGAGTGAATGGGTAGGCCTGTAAATCCACGAAGCTCTCATCGGCATCTTGTTCTGACTTCAAAGCCTTCCTTGGACGGCGCCTCATGTCGTCGACCGTTCCTTTTGGCT